>PVKM010012409.1:0-31732 GCA_004027735.1 Carollia perspicillata | reverse complement strand
TGGGTTCACCTTGGAACTTTAGATTTCATTACTCATAGCTGGATCCACTAATTAATACATGGGTACTTTGGAATGCTAGTTTGGTGGCAACAAACTCTTTTTTGTTTGTTTCTTGTCTTGGGAGCTCTTTATTTCTTCTTCAGTTTTAAATAATAGCCTTGCCGGGTAAAGCAGTCTTAGTTGTAGGTCGTTGCTTTTAATCACTTTGACTATTTCATGCCAGTCCCTTCTGGTCTGAAATGTTTCTATTCAGAAATCAGTTAACAGGCTGATGGGAACTCCCCTGTAGGTAACTAACTGCCTTCCTCTGCTGCTTTTAAGATTCTCCCTTTGTCTTTAAACTTTGCCATTTTAATTATGATGTTTCTTGGAGTGAACCTCTGTGGGATCATCTTGATTGGGACTCTGTCCTTGGGCTTGTGTGTCTTTTTCCTTCACCAGGAGAGGTTTTGGTCATTATTTCTTCATATAGGTTCTCAATCCCTTGCTTTCTCTCCTCACATTCTGGTACCCCTATGATGTGATGTTGTCATACTTCCTGTTGTTCCAAAGTGCCCTTAAATTATCCTCATTTTCTTAAATTCTTTTTTCTTTTTCGACTGGGTGTTTTCTTCGACCTTGTTTTTCAAATTGCTGATTTGATCCTCTGCTTCATCTGCCCCTAGTGTTGATTCCTCTAGTGTTCTCTTCATTTCCAATATTGTGTTCATCTTTTCTGGCTGTTCCTTTTTCACAGTTTCTCTGTTCTTTCTCATCCTGTTGAGCATCCCTAGAACCATTACTTTGAACTCTCTATCTGATTAATTGCTTTCCTCCATTTCATTAGCTATTTTTCTACCATTTGGGCACCTGTTGCTTTGTCTCAGAAGATCAAAGGTAAGACAAGAAAATCGTTATTAAAATATTACTATACAAGAGAGTATGAAACTAAACTCTAAAATTAAGTCTTTGTCTCCCCATATTGGCTGATTCTTCATGTTTGTTTTGATCTGCTATAACTTCCGGTCTTCATGGGGTCGCCTTGTAGAGCAGATGTCCTGCTGAATCCAGTGGTGTGGCCTCCTTGATCACCTGAGCATGGTGCGTGTACCTGTATACATAAATTAGGGACACCTCAACTTGTTCCAGAGCCAATGACTAACATTAAGTCTCTGTATTTTGATCCACTTTTGATCCAAAATGGAAGGAAAAATAATAAGCCTTCTTTGTCTTTGTTTGGGGGGAACATCAATTTTGGGAGTTAAGTGGGTCAGAGTGGAGTCACTACTACTTTGTCTCACACTTACACAATCTGAGCCCCATAGAGAGTGCTCTTGAAAATGTATAAATTTAAGCAGTGTTTATCATTCTGACCTCAAAAACATGTGTATGAATTATTTCTTAAGACCAAAACATTGTGTCTCAGTATATTTCAGTAATTGGAATTAACTTTGGAAGCACGTGCTACAAAGTGAAGAGAATCACCTCCGTTTCGGTTGTTGTTGATGATGTCCTATTGTTACAGTAGGGACTGGCATTACTTTGTGGGACAGAACTGTCCATCTACCATGTGCTTTTGAAATTTACTGCATATTCATGTAACATATATGTACTTCCTATAGACTATCAATAAGTAGGAATGTATTCTGCTTCAAAAAATAAAAGGTAAGTCAAGAAAATCGTTACTAAAAATATCATAATACAAGAGAGTACTGAATAAATTTTAAAATTGTTTCATGATTGATATGTTAAGACATTTCAAAGAGAAGTAAATATTTATGAATTGGAAAAGTCAGATAAGAGTTTATGACAAAGATAATATTTATTGGTCTAGAAAGATGATGATGATGATATCAATATGAGTTGAGCACGTATGTACGCCAATCACAGTGCTTTGCATAAGTTAACTCATTTAGTCTTCAGAGAAGCTTGTAGGCACAAATATGGTTATTTTTATTTTATAGACTAGGAAACATGAGATAAGAAAAATTAAGGTATTTGCTAAATGGAAGCGGGATTACAATGCTGCCAGGCTATTTTTTAGATTTCAATTCTGATTTTCTTTACCAATTCAAATAATCAGATGTTTCGCAAGCACCATCCAAGGTGATTATCACACACTTGCCTGCATAGACTCTCAGAATTCTCTCCCCCGATGGCCTGCACTATTGTCTACCTACTTGGTGGGACCTGGCTATTCACTTGAGGCACTCAAATACTAAATGTTTATTGAATCATGAGTAATACTGCCAAGAGCTTTAGAACTGCCAAAGAAAAATATGACTGTATATCGGAATAACCTGGGGAGCTTGTTAAAACTACAGATTCATAGATTCCCAGTCCTTGAAATTGGCAGTTTAAAAATAATTCACCACATTCGCCTAGACTTTCTGTTAGAAGAGTATTTGAGACCAGTAACTTGTGCCTTACCCATTGATCAGCTGTCCTAAGACTTAGTCAATTCTAGTGACAAAATTTCTATCAGATTACAGAATCTCCAAGGCCATTATATTATTCATTTAAATAGTAACATTTAATCAAGATTAACTGTGAGTCAGACACCAGGCCAAATTCTGAACCAGAATTTTTTAAAACATTGATGGTGACCTTCTTTAAAAAGCACATTGTTTGTCCATATAGAGAGTTAAGCCCAAAAGCACTGCACAGTAGGTGTCAGGGCCAGTTTATTCATAGGGTTCAGTGAGAGCACACAGGAAGGACACTGCAATTTCTTGGCTTCTTCCGCTTTCTCTGGATCTTCCTTTTGGTGCTCCCTTCCATATATCTGTTGGGTGGGTTATTTAATCATTTCATTTAATCTTCACAACAACCCTAAAAGACAGACCTTAGGTACTTTTTTAATTGTCCAAGGATATACACCTAAACAACAGGAAGAGAATTCAAGACCACAGCTATGTTTCCCAAAGCACAAAAGAACAACCTTCACATTTTGTAAACTGCCAACAATTTTAAGGATGTTTATCTCAGAAAATGAACAGGACAGTCAATCGTTGGCACAAGGAAATAGCTTGAATTTTAAGCTCTAAGCCTAGTTCCAATAAGTAACACATACAGTCAATTGGAATAGTTTATATCTTGCTCGATGAACAATGAGTTATTTTACAATGACTGTCAATAGTTCAAGGTCAGACACAGCCCTCTCCATTCAGTGGGCTCCTGTTTCCTTTGGCTCTTGTTCAGAGTTGAGCCACCACTCAGGTTCCAAGGAAGCCATTTTGTCTTCTCTCACTAGAACCTGTGCCCGTATTTTTTGCAAGCTTCTGTTTATAAAGCATTTTGTGGTGGCTGAAGAAAGTAAAACTGCAGATTAATAGACTAGACTTAAATTATTTCATACTCAAACTAGTCCTTCTTCTAAAATGTAAGATATTTTACATAGTTTTACAGAATCTTATTAATCAATGTTAAGGTTAGAACCATTATGACCTACTTTAATTTTTCAGCATGGTCTACTTTCAAAAAAATAGGAGTTCAATAGATTAAATATGCAAATGCATAGCATATTTAATGGTAGCATGAGAGCAAGATTATATACAGTTTCATCTTGGTGATTAAAATTGAAAATCAAACATTCACTAACCCTACTTGACAAGGAGTAGAGCAAAGACAGTTTTGGAGCTAGAATGTTAAGAGTTACATGGGAACCATGGACTTGGTGTGTGGCTTTCAATTCTCTACCTGTCACTTTTTTGTCTTCTTATAATAATTTTCCCTTCCTGTCATATTTCCCTAGGAATCCAGAAATGAAAATACCCACTATTGGCATCTAATATCTGAACTATACAAAAGAAACATATATAAATGTGTAGATAATTAGAATATATTTAAATGTTTTTATTTGTATAATAGTCTATTTTCTTTTTAAAAAGTCTCAACACAGATAAATTTCCTAAATGTTTGAAGCATTATGAAGTCTTAATAAAATATCTCCAAAGAAATGCTAAAATCAAACTTGTACCTAGTAAATTCTAAGAAACTATTTCTCAGAATTAGTCTAATGGGTCTTATTAAAAAAGAGTTTTAATATTTTAAGTATCAAAGAAGGCTTTTTTCATTTTTTCCTGGTAGATGAATTCATTGAAGAAATTCTACTTCAAATAATTTTTAATTTGTTCCAGAAACTTAGGCATGAGTATTTTCCAATAGTTGTATTCAATTTCTCTAAGTTTTATTTATCTGATGATAAAGTAATGAAATCCAATTTTTATCTTGAGCAATCACACCAAAATACTTATTTCATGGAATTTTAAAGATAAATACTTTTGAGTACAAAAACCATGGCTAGAGCTTTTAGGAGTTAAAACATGACCAAACAAATGGAAAGCCTATTCTGAGGACTCCAAGGTTTTTTGATGAAAGTAAGTCAGCAATATGAAAAATAACTATCAGACATAGAATAAACACATAAAATATCCAAAGTATTATAGCACATTTTCTATCAGGTTGTAAGAAATCAGGAAGGCTCCATGAAGAAGTTGGCATTTAATGAAAATTTATTTCATAGAGAAATGAGATTTAGAAAAATGGACTAGAATTGAGGGTTGTGGTCCAGTAGGATATAGTATCTACAAATTCTCAGGAATAAAAAATGTTTTAAAGCATACATTTAGAGGCATTCATTTCTTTCACATGAATGCCTTGATAGGCATTCATTTCTTTCACAATGTTCTGTACCTACTTTACACAGCATTTATTACAATATATGGGGGGGGGGGATATTGCCTTTGTCCCTATAGGACTAGGTATTGCTCAAAAATGGATACCTGATTTTATCATCTTTATATCTCTAGAATCTATCATAATTCCTAGAATACAAAAAGCTATGATATTAAAATAAGTGAAAATTTCTATCCAGCTAAAAACTAAGAAAGTAATGGGTAATACAGATAAAAGTTAGAGTGATATTATTTGAAAAGGGGAGGTAAACAGTCAGTGAGTGATTCTGCATAAGAAATTGACATAAGAAATTGACATAAATTAACTATGTTTTGGGAATAAAAATTTGAGTGCATCAAGTAGACTCTAGTGAAGTAAAGATAGTTTGGAGGAATAAGTCTAGTTTAAAAACATAAATAATAGCTTAGGTCAGAATTAAGATAGTAGCTATAAACATAGGGTTTGAGAGAAGGCATGACAGATTTAACAGACATGCAAAAATGGTTCTTCTTGCCTCATTTGCCCAATAGAAATTAAATACCTGTGCTTTGCTGGCTCAACAACATAAGGACCTAAACCAATGATAGCCTGACCAGCCATGAGCTGTATGCACATAGTCTCTGTTCCTGGGGTAGAACTGACCCATTGAACATGAGCATCTGGCTACAGCCATCCCAACTATTTACTTCTGTGGCCAACTTGCATGGTGGCCCTTCCTCCTGGGCCCAATGCCCACTTCAGTTTTCTGGCAGGACTGCAGCTTGGCCCTATACACCATCCTGGAAAAATGGGAACCTCTTACAGACTGTGCTTCCTGCCAGATTCCCCAGGAAATCATTGTGCTCAGAGCCTTATAACATCCTTCCTGATTCAGGACTCAGCAACCCACGTGATACCACAGAATACCGCCATGTCAAAGCACATAAAGTGTACTCCTGTTTCACTCTAGAATGGACATTAGGTCATTATTAACCTTGACCTAATGATTCAGAAAATGTGTTGCTCTAGCTCTTTGTATCTCTTCCACTACAAACTTCCTGATGACATGTGACAAGGCCATCTCCTGTGAAGAGTATAATTAATAAAGCTCAGCAACTCATTCAATACAAAGCAGAGTTTCTCGTATCAAAAAAAGAAGCAAAGATTTTAGCTTGCCCAATTGAAAACTGACAGTTTCCTAAACAAAAGAGAGATGAGAAAGGCACTTTTGAGGGGGTGGAGAACACAGTCAGTTCGACTCAAGACTTCGTATACTTGAGATGTTAGTTGCACAACTGAATCAAGTTGCAAAAGAACATCTGGAGCTTAGAAGAGAAGTAAAGCCTGAAAACATATACTTTAATTAAATGATACTGATGGTAACTGAATAGACTTCATGAAGAAATAAAGTAAATAGGGAGAAAATCCTGGTAAAAATTGGGGCAAGTTGGGAGAATACAGACTGGACGAAGGTAAGAGAAGATTTCACAAAGAATATACTAACTGAGTCAAATTCCCCAAGTAAGTCGAGGTTGAAAATTTGTTCGATGATGCCCAGAGCTTAAGGGTTGATCTTCATGGGAGCGTTTTCCGGAATGTGCTAGGAGGGAAAAGGGAGTTGCAAGAGGCAAAGACATGAGTGGAAGGCAACCAGATGGAATCAGGAGTTTTCTAAAAACTTGGATGGTGAATGAAAAGAGGCAAAGGGGGTGTAATCTGAAAATAAACTGGATCAGGATGGATTTTTTCTTCTTTAGAAAGGGAAAATCTTGAACCATTCTGTAGGCAGAAGCCATTAGACAAGGAATGACAGAAGACACTAGAAAAGTATCAGGAAAATTGATGGAACAGAGTTGCAAAGAAGGTGAGAAGCAAATATTTGTATTTATCTTCTCAAAAACAGCAACAAATCAAAGAAGGAAGGCCAAGATTCTGAAAGATTTTAGTTAACCAGAAGTAAGAGTGGGGAGCTCAGGTAAGATGATAATGAACTAGAGGAATATCAAAAGGACACTCGATTTTATCAGCCCAGCAATCAGGAGCAGTTAGGGTTGTCTTCTAAAACTTCATTTTGAATATTCTATTATTCTAAGTAACAAAGTAATGGGTATTTTTAATGCAAAATGCTACCAAAAAGTATCTTCTCTGGTTGTAAGGACTGGAATAGTTAGGTGGACTTAGAGCAACGTTGTGCTTTCATGTTCACACCTGCCGTGGGGACTGACACATGACAGTATGCACCCATTGCTGGATGAACCGATAACATAAAACATGTAAACTATAAACTTTAAATATAAACGCAAAAATATAAGTAGCAGGTCATTTCAATATGTGCATGACTGTGTGATTTTCACACACATGTGCTCATGGAGGGGGCCTTTATTGTCACTCTCTTACGTGACAATAAGACCCTAAGTCCCCAGTGCTTGCGGTAAGATGAGCTCGAAGCCCGAAGAGTTGACAATGCGTGAGTCACCTTCCCAATGGACTGCACCAGCATTTATCCCTGAGGCCCTCATTCCCCAAACAGGGCCAAATTCCACATAACTGAACGTCTGGACTGCAAAAGCAGGAATGGGGAGGGGCCTTCCCTCACATCGTCTTCTCCAAGCCCCTCTGTGAGGAACTCCACTCCAAATCGCGGCTCTTTTGGGGAAGTCAGTGCCACATCTGCCCTGGCCCCCAAGATCAGCCCCCCTTAGTCTGTCTCCACAAAAGGTTGGTGGTGACATCACCAAAGCAACCAGTGATTAGAAGGGTCTGAGGATCACAGTGAAACTGACCGCCAGAACAGACAGACCCAGACTGAGATAGCGCCTTCCACCCAGACCCTAATTCTTGGCCAAGTTCAAGTGTAGAACTGACTGATTATAAACACAGAGTTAACTGTTTTTCAAAAAATTATTTCAGAAATGTTCCTAAGGCACCTGGTAAGGAGAGTAGAATAAAAAAAAAGGAGTCCACCCTCACCTCTGACATTTAGAATTCAGATTTTTGTTGAAAAGAAATGGATATAACTTGAGATAATACATAATCAAGACAAGAAAACTACAATTTTCCTAAATGCTTTTCATGTTAGCCCAGAAACAAGACCCTCTCACCTGCCCTGTGAGGTAGGCATTATCTCATTACACAGATGAAGAAACTGAGGTTCAAAAATGAGAAATAATTTGTTCAAGCTTTATATGTCCACTAAATGGCTAACCTCCTGTGTGATTCTGTACGCCACACTGCATAGGTGTGCAGTGTAGACGGGCCTTAAGGAGCTACAGAAAACTGAAGATGTTTCATTTGGAATGGGTGTTAAGGCACTCAAGATACCTCTGTAAACATCCTCCCATCCTCCCTGAGGCACTCCCTCCCGAAATAGCCTCTCATTCTCTACTTTAGGTGACTCAGGTTCTGATAACATCACCTGCCCCTACTGAAAATCTGATGAGACCCAATGCAAACGAGTCTTCCTTCAAAGCTGCAATTCCAAACCCACGTCTTGTAGAATGACTCTTTAAACTCCTGATGAGTAGATCTGGCCATTAGCTTCCAGGAAAAGGTATCTTCCCCGCCACCCCCCACGGGGCCCCAGGCCCCAGCCCATTGCCAAAATCCCCAGCCACAGAGCTCTCACTCCGGCTGCACTCACCTAGAGAGGTGCGTGTGCAATTCAAGCTCAGCGTGCATGGCAAGCAAATTCAGCCCAGAAATCAACCATTTCTCTCTAGTTTCTTGAAAGCCATGTTAGCACCTCTGAAATTTAAGCAGGGAACTAGCAAAAACCTCTAATGCCTTGAATTAAGTTCTGTGCCAAACTGCATTGTGCACTAATAATGGATCGCCTGCTGTTCATTAGTAAAGGGAGGGCCCTTAAGTGCTTCAAATTAAGCTGTGGGTTTTCTGTTTGTTTTTTAATTGTTTGCTTTTCTCAGTCTTTGTGGAGCCCGTGGCAGCTATTTCTCTGTTTCTTTCATTAAATTTTTGGGAGTGCTTAAATTAAAATTATAGTATTTCTTACATATAAAAATTGTAAAAAAAAATACATCTTTGTTTTTTCCCCATCAAGCCTGTGACCACTCTGAGAAATAGGAGACTGCACGTGAGGAGCCCAGGGAATCTGCCTTGCAGACACCTCGGCGTCCCCTCGGACTTGTGGCCATTCTCTCTGCTAAACCAGTTCCTAATCTGGTCTCAGTTATCTCAAATCAGCCATCATTCCACATTTCAAAATCTTTTTATTGTATGTTCCAGTTCAAAATCAAGCCTCCACTATTGCAAGTCCAATGAGTATTATTGGGCCTTAAAAAGAAGGAACTCCGCTTTTGGCTTTCAGCTGAGAGGAGGGTTAGTGCAACTTTCTTCAGTCGCTTGAATTGAGTTTATCTGACACCAGCTGCCTCAGCCACGCCCCTGAAGTCTGACCCCAAGGATATCAAAGTCATATGCCTGAGGTGCCCGGGTGGGGAAGTCAGTGCCACATCTGTCCTAGCCCCCAAGATCAGCCCCCTCGGTCTGTTTCCAGAAAAGGTTGGTGATGACATCACCAAAGCAACCAGTGGTTGGAAGGGTCTGAGGATCACAGTGAAACTGACAGCTGGAACAGACAGGCCCAGAGCGAGGCAATGTCTTCTGCCCCCACCCTGACCATCAAAGCCTTAGAAGGACTGACGAAAGACAGAAAGAAAGAAAAATCATTAGGCACAGTGGAATTATCACTTTCTATGACATCGTCACCATTGCCCGATGGATGCGGCACCAATCTTTAGCTGGAGAACTCTCTGGACTCTTTAAAGAGATCAGCAGTGTTGATGGCGCCACCCTCACAACATCATAGGTGACAACAACAGTGGGGTGGCAGGGACCCAGCCCGCTAAGACCTGCAAAGGAAAATATTTCAATTAAAGATCATTTAAAAGAAAAGAGAGAGAGAAGAAAAAGAAGGGAATTCTGCCACATCCAACAACACGATGAACTTGGAGGACGGTATGTTAAGTGAATAGGCCAGACAGAGCTAAGTGCTTCATTGGTCCGCTGACACAAGGCATCTAAAAGGGCTCAACCCTAGAAACAGAGAATAGGACGGTGGTGGCCAGGGGCCAGGGGGGTGGGGATGGAGACTTGCCGTTCGATGGGTACAAAGTTTTAGTTATGCAAGATGAGCACGCTGTGGAGATCTGCCTAGACTTAGTAATACTATATTTTGCACTGACACGTTTATTAAGAGAGTATACCTCATGTTAAGTATTCTTAGCACAATTTTAAAAAGAAGCCTCCATTATTTCAATATCCAACAACATAAAACTGATTATATAAAATATAAATGATAGTATATCCCCACAGTGCAAGCACTAAAAAGTGTAGATAATATAATAATAATAATTACAACAACACATGTGAGTGGTCTACAGTACTAGTATTGTTATAAATGTCTTTCTTATATGTGTGTTGCTTCATTTAATCCTTGTAGTGTCCTTATAAACTAAATACTATTTCTATTCCCATTCTCCAAATGAGGAGATGAAATGCAGAGTGATTGAGTAACTTGCCCAAGTCACACAGCTAATAAGTATCACAGCTCTGGGAAAGGTGTCGAAAAGCCAGGATGGCAGAGAAGAAGTCCAGAATATAGTGTTAGCTTAAAAAGTTAATTACAAAGCAAAAAGTATTACTCTGTTTCATTAAAAATTGAATAGCAGTAAATAGATGACTTCTATGAAGGGCTCTGAACAGAGAGACCTGTAAGAGTCAAGAGGGAATGCACAGTGTGAGGTGGGCACTAGATGCGCCCAGGTTACCACGCTGCAAGTTATACAACCATCTAACCACGATGTTGTACACCTGAAACTACTGTAAATTATATGTCAACTGTAGTTTAAACATTTTTAAAGAATAAAAGATACAATCTTGGATGAAAAATAGCTAACTGCAGGGTTAACGGCGAAGTGAAAGTAAGAAGTGGACTTCTTATTTTCAACTTCTTATTTTATATTGTTCTGCATTGTTTTTAATTTTTTAAAATGAGTCCACTGCGGATGATTTTTAGTTACACTCACTACTTCTTTACTCTGGTGTCAGGTTTATACTACATGTACAGCACTATAAGATGTGCCACAAGACATTTTGAGGTCAGGCAGTGACGTTTTAGGTAAATTTCTCTTTCTACACTATTCTCTCCATGAACCAATACAGATGAGAAAACCATACATTGTTTTACCATTGTGTACAATCAGTCTTTTTATTTTGATACTTTTCTCCTGATTTATTCTGTGATCCGATGTCTCTAACCAACTTTGAAAAGCATTATAAAAAACAGCTTCCTGAAATAATTTTGTATTTATTAAAAGAATTTGGTGGAAAACACTGTTTAACACATTGTATCACCGTTTCAGGGGCGTCCAACCCCCGGCTTGTGGACCTCATGCATCCCAGAATGGCTATGAATGTGGCCAACACAGAACTGTAAATTCACTTAAAACCTTCTTTTTGCCCATCAGTTTTCATTAATGTCTGTGTGTTTAATGTGTGATCCAAGACAACTCTTCCTCTTCCAGTGCAGCCCAGAGGCACGAAAAGGTTGGACATCCTTGTTAGTTCTTTTAGAGAACATACTGCAAAAATATTTCTATAGGTTCAATATGGGTGATTATTTACTCTTCTGAGTAACTGATTTGTTCTTATTGTATGCACACTTTGAGATAGTTAACCAACTGTGATTCTGTGTTTCCATGGTCTGCCGGACGCTGGTGATGTATCAGTTTCCTGTCACTAGAAAAGACACGCCCTTGCAGCACACGCTTGATTCACTTACCACACTCTTAGTCACTTCTTCTCGTTTTCTCACCGTCACTTCCCCAGATTTGTTCATCGACATTCATGATCCCCCCTCCCTTTTGCTGTCCTCATTTGCATGCATCTTACTAACCACCTTACATCACTTTAGAACAAGGCAAAATAAAATATATATATATATATTTAAATTAGTGAAACTTAACTCACACATGCATTGGTTTAAAGAAAATCCTGTTGAGTTAAGTCTAGTTGAATTTAAATTACCCATTATGTCTAAGACGGCCATTAGGAAGAGAGTTTAATTATGCACTTTTCCAACACCGAAGAGATTCTACTTAGAGCGTAATATAGACACCTCATAACTTGAAAGGAGAAACAAGACTGAAAAATATAAATCAGTGTCATTTAAAAAGTCATTAGGACCTAATTTTGCAAGGCCTCATAGGTATTCTGTAGGGAGAACAGATGCAGTGTCTGCCCCAGAAATGTAGTGTGAATCACAAATGTGCTATATCCAAACCTAGTAACTGGGGATCCAAAAAGATTCAAACTATAGCTCCAGCATTCTAAGCTCTAAAAGGGCATGTTCAGTCTCGGCTGAAAGTAGGTGCTGTTAGAGCATTTTCACCAAGGAGCTTGTCCTGAGGTGAACAAAAGACAGTTCCCAGGAGCCACCAGGGTTCAAACTGCTGAATTAATTCAAATGATATGAGGATTTCCAAGAATGATCTTATAAAACAGCTATTTGCCTTACTAATTTCTTCAGACATCAGTTCACTGGGAAAAAGCAATAACCTCTCAAAGCAATGCAAAATCTGTAATGAGGACACAGCTTTAAATTTAAATGTCCCAAGTAAACATAGTTGCAAAGCACTAAAATATTCCCAGTGCTTGCTCTATTAGAAATGAGATTTCCCAGGCTAAGGCACAGCGGGAGAAGAATAATTCATCTTTTCCCCATCCCTAATGCCAAAGATTCTTCTCCCTCATATAATGAAAATGCAGTAACCATCTCAAATTGTCAGCCTACATCACGTGATTGCCATGATGACATATGCCACAAAATGTAAATAAATGTGCCCTTGGATTATTATTTTCCAGCCGCAAGGACCTTTACAACTTGATCACACAAGCTGCTGGTCCCATATTGCCATTCTGGCTGTAAAACCCCTATAACTAATCATTACGTCCGGGCCAGGAGCCTTTTTATCACTACCACGACCACTTCTGAAGATGCTCCAGCGCGAGACCAAAGAAAAGAGGTAGCTTCATTAGCCTTATAGAATTGGCAATGATAGATATTATAATCAATTTCAACTTCAGAAATTCTGGGGAAAACTTGATTACATGTTGGCACATAATCCGCTCCCCAGAGAGGCCGATAAACACTGAAAGAGTGCAGATGCCTTTTCTCGTTGACAAATACAATGACTAAAATTCATTAGATTTCATGTCCATTAACTTCGATGTGATTTTAGGATCAAGCATATCTATTTTGAAATGATAACCTCTGACTTTCCTGTAATTCCAATCACTGAAATAACTAATAGCCTTCCAAAACTAAAATGTATATCTGCCTTTAATAATTCACCCATTTATTTAAAAGGCATTTTCTCTTAATTTTGGGAAACTGGATTTCATATCGTAAAGAGAATTTCTATTTTAAAATATTTGGGGGCTGGTCAACATTTTTAAAAATGATGGCTTTATTTCTAAATGAGATGTTTCTCAAAGTAAATGAAAAATATCCACTAAATGGTAAATCTTGTCACATGAAGACACCCAGCCAAAATATTGTATTGAGGAACAAGGACTTACATCAAATGCCCAATAACTCTAAATTGACACTATGTATACTTAAGATCACCTGCTACTTTAATTTTGAGAAATCACACTTGAAATATGTTCTTGAGTGGTTGATTGATTTAATTAGAAATGACTAGCACTAGAACTGATAATGATTGTATGTATATTCTTTTAAAAGTGAACACCAGATACTGTTAAGAATATCTATTTTAAAACAAAATTAAATTCAAAATAAATTAAATTCATTTTTTCTAAATTTGCCAAACTCCATACCAGACCACACCATTAAAATAATTAACAGTGCACTGGATGAGATGGTGGCCAATGATATTCATTAACTCCCACTTGCATGGCTGCAGATTTCAGCAGTCAGTGATCAGTTGTTTCCTCAGCAGAAATTCTCTCCCTTTATTTACTGCTTTGGACTGTTATTGACTTTAAATGCTTTAGGAAAAATGTGATTTGTTGTGTTCCTTAAATAAAGAGCTCTCAGACTGGAACTTAGAGGAACCAGAAGTTCATGGGCTTCAGTGGGTCTACAGACCTTTCAACAGCTTTTCTGTAGTAGCTCCTGGTTTTCAAAACATGGAAAAAGACCTGTTGACTAGACATGTTGACTTCATTTTTAAGTAAACAATACTGTATTACTTTGTATTGCTGTTTCATAATGTAAAATATAGCCATATAAATGTAAAGAACTAATTTTGGAAGAAATATTATGCTGTAAATATGTATTTACAAAGTTGTAGTCTATCTTTTTCATGTATCTTATGTGATATTTAATTATTTGTAGGTACTCAATAGGCATTTATTTCCTTTATTTTCATCCACAAAGGAAGTATTAATCATTATGAAAAAAAGATAATTAGAAAATTGAAATTTTCTTGTGTTTTTTTAAAGGAAAATCTGGGAGATCCAAAATTAAGTTCATTTCATTCAAAAATGTTTAATCTTTAAAAAATCTTCCAAGTGTACTGACCTCAAATACATTTTGCAACCATTACATTGCATTAACTGTATTTTTTAAACTTGAAATGTTACAGAGCATGTTCTCTAGTGTACACACTTTCAGTTCAGTTCAGCAAACATTGGTTCTTACTATGAACCAGGCATTATAATAGGTGATGGAAAAAAAAACCAGACAGACAGGTAATGTCCTATCTTCTAAGAGCTTCCTTCTGTGTAAGGAACCTCAAGACCACGCGTCTCAGCAGGGCACTGCCAGGACACTGCCCAGAGGCGGCCTGCAGGACTCAGAAGCATTCCGGAGGAACGGCATCTTCAATGAACTCAGAGTGAGGCCCTCCTGACAAGCCCTCCCCCTGCCACATTCTTGGCACCACACTGGGGACACCAACATGGAGAAGACACCCCTAGGGAACTGTTGCCAAGAGGAGCACAGAGAGGAGACTGGTAACAGATACGTACACAAGAAAGCCTGGAAGCCCTGGGGAAAGTGTGTCTCACAGCCAAAGGTGCGAACATTGGAGAGTTCGAGAGAACCCAACAGACAGGAGGGCGGGTCTAGCTTCCCTGCTTTCCAGATGACAAATCTAAGCTAATGTCCATAAACCCAACTTCCTCGAAACGGGTGTTAGAAAACCAGGGAGAATGGAACTAATTCCTTTTAGGCTTGACTCTCATTTTGCCCATAGTGTAAATTTCAGTAAGTTCCAGCTGATGTTATTTTATCTCAGGAAGTGAATACTTACTTTTATGGGTAAACTGATACAGGGATACACCGGGACATTTTAGATCTTTGGATTATTTTCTACATTTCAGTATGTACCAGTATAAAAATATCAAATATCTTTAAGGGTTGATCAACTTCCAAAATGAAAATAAAAACATGTTGTTAAGTCCATGTAGATGAACTACAGAAACAATATTCAGAGCTCAATATATTTAAATATATTGAAAACATTTCTTAAAAGTGTTTCTGATAAGTTCTAAATTAAGTGTTCTCAAAATTATCATGCATCTAAATCAATGGGGAATTTTAGAAATATACATCTTAAAACTTTTTATATCAGAATCTGCATAGCTGGGACTAGGAATTTATGTTTTAAATTTCTCTTTAAACTATTTTAGAGATATAAATAATGCTATTTAAATAATCCAATATAAATAATGCTACCTGTTATTGCTAAAATATGGGTCTTAAGAAAAGATGGTTTTGTAAGATCTATTTCTCAGTGAATATGTAAGAGTGACAAAAAAACAAAAAAGATTTACCTGTAAGTAACTACATGGTACATAAATGAAAAACAGGTTTTCTCTAATAAGAGCGTGGATATAGTAGTTGTTATTAAAAATACAATTTGACCCCTGGCCAGTGTGGCTCAGTTGGTTGGAGCATCGTCCAGTAAACCAAAAGGTGGAGAATTTGGTTCCCAGTCAAGGCACATGCCTAGTTTCTGGTTCAGGTCCCTGCTGGGACACATACAGAGGCAACCAATCAATATTTCCCTCTCACATCAACGTTTCTCTCCGTCTCCTCCCTTCCTTTCTCTCTAAAAATCAATAAGCGTGTGCTTGGTGAGGATTAAAATATAAATAAAATTAAATTAAATTAAACTAATTTGGTGCTAGTGAAATGTGAAGAAATAAAAGAAATAATGAAACAGGAAAATTGATATAGAAAAAAGCTAAAAAAGATAAGAATTAGGAGAGAAAGTGCTCTTTCAACAGTTGACATTCACATTATGTACATCTATCTATTATCCAAATGAAAAATAAAATAATTCGTTACATACCACACTGCATTATTTTTACTGAACAATACAGCACAATTCTATTTCTACTTGATTCCTATTATTTCCCTATCCTCTCTAATGATTTAACTAATCCCAGTAGCCAATAGAAAAACAGAAAAAGCGGAAAAGCAAGTAAATCACCCACTGAGTTTTTATGGCCAACAAGCACATGAAAAATGATTCAGCCTCCTTAGGAATTTCTGAAAAATATTGAAACAACAATGAAATACCATTTCTCATGAAGCAGATTGGTCAAATACATTCAAAACTACTTGTAAATACTGAGTTTGGGCCAGGGTTTGGGAAACTGGGATTACTCAAACAATGTTGGTCAAAATGTAAATTGAAACAAGGAGCAAGCCTTCTTCTTTTTTTTTTTTTTTTAAGGGAATTGTGAAGTTGCTAGAACTATTACAAATTTCAGTCCTAGGAATTAACTGTATTTACACATGTATCTAAAGTTGACCACAGATCTACACTGAGCAGTGAAATCGAGCTGTACATAGAGGCACGGCTGCTGGCGGGACAAAGCAAGCTAATCTCTGCCACCAGGAAAAAGAGGAATTGGCATTAAATTCGAAACCTCTGCTTACCTAGACCCTGTGTAAGCAGTCACCACCCTCTCAAGCCAGACCTCGGGTGCCACACTCCCTACCCAGCTTGTATTTGCACCCCTACATAAAATAGCACAAGCTGACATTGTAGACACAGCAGAGGACTTAGGCATCATTTGCTAAATCCTTCTAATGGTTCCTTATCCTAGTTTACAGAGCACTCGCTACCTATTCTGGCCCATTTCCTCGCACCAGCCTCCTCTCCCACACTTTTCCCTTTACCCTCTCTGTTCCAGACTCATTGGCCTGTGTTCCCTCCACGACACCCAGTTTGTTTCTCCCTGAGAGCCTTTGCTCTGGCCACACTCTCTGATCACGATGCCAGGTCCCCAGCTTCTGCCTGGTTGTCTCCTCCTTGTTGTTTGGATCTCAGGTAACCACACGCTGCTGCAAGATTCTGCCAACCCATCAACAACATAGAAGTGCTGAGATTCATGATCACATTGCCTATTTTAAATATTTGCAATACACATAATACTGCCTGCTATTTATGTTGCTTGGGTGTTTTTAAAATCTATTTATTATCCATCTATTAGTGCCCCCCATAAAAATAACATGCAAAGTATACACAGCTATCACAGTCACAGCTATAAACCTAGTGCTTTCTTACCAGACATGTAGCGGGTAATAAATATATATTTGTTGAATAAAGGAAGGAATGTATGAAAGAATGAGTATTCTAGTCCCCTTTTCCTAACAACATGGCCTAGAAAGTCAGCACATCTTACCTTATTATTGGCCATACCCATGTTGGCCTTACTTCATTCCCACTAATCTCCACTGGGGCTCTTACAACTTCAAGTCAATCTTGGGAGTTCTTCCAGTCTTCCCAGGTCTCGCATGTCCTCTTCTCTAGAGAGCCCATAATACAAAAGAATAATTCAATTCAGCTCCCATTGTAAGGACTCCAAACACCATGTTCTCACTCCAAGTATCTCACAAAGGAGGCAGTGTAAGAGCCAGAGGGGAGATGGTAGTTTGGCTCTGGAATACTCTCCTCTGTCTGAGGCCCCATCTTAGATCACTGTAAATGGGGGTGACTAAGTCATGGGGGTTCCCACACATTCATCCTACAAGGAGAAGAAACTGAAGAGCCACCTCTTCTATTATCAAGATAGTCCCAGGAAATTTTCACGTAGCTAAATTAATCTGTATCAGAGCCAAAGACTATCTTCCATACTGTTGAAGCTGCTCTGAGTTCTTGATAGATTTTCAGAACCAAAGAGAAGCTACATGGGAATTGCCACAGGAATATAGTACCAGCAATTGGCCACCAAAATCAAGCCCTGGACATGATAGCTTTAAACAATGCTTTCTAAGCAGGAATACAGTGGAAGAGACAACTATGAATCCTGCTGCCATGAGGACTAAATTCTTTTGGATGGAGATATACACACACATAAATATATGTATATGCACATATATACTTGTATGTATGTATATAATTCATTTCAGTTTCACTGACTTACCAACTATTGTGAAATATTAATATAGATTACTCTTGAGCAAAGTTTTCTAGGAAATAAATGAGACTGAACTTAAATGCATCTACATTTCTTGTAATATTTGGATATGATGATATTAATTTTAAGTGTGTGTATCCATGACAAGAAGACTGTTTCACAATGTCCTGTGGTCATTTATGTATAAGATAGATGACAGAGACTCTTGAATAGAAGCACAAATTTAATGTTCAAAGACCATATCAAAAACCCAGAAGTCATGGCAGACTAAAAGACAAATTTAAATGTTAGAGCTGTTAAATATTAATATCTGCCCTGTCTTAAATTTTATTACACTTTATAGTTTACAAAAGTAATTTGTATTTTTCATGTTATTTCATTTAAGCCTCACTAAACTCTAAGAGGCTTAAATGAAGATTTTATTATGTACCTTTGATGGGTCATCAAAAACCTGACTCTCATAAGGGTGAGCCATGTACCTTTAAGCTCCGTGTTTCAGTTTACACTCTTCCCACGGGTCTGCAGTGTGCCAGGAAGCCTGCAGATGCTACAGAGTCAGAGAACATGGCTGGATTCCTGCTGAGATCTGATGAGGGGGAAGGCGGCTAGATAATTTCAATCAGATGAAGGAGTACTGGATGGAGGTTTTACCTACCAATTGGCAGAGCAAGGAATTGAACACATATCTCTGTGTATAAGTCTTATGCAATCACGTGGGCACATAAACTGTATAATATACTGTTTAGCCATCTGTTTTGGTTGAAAGTCTGATAAAATTCATGTTCTGAAAAACGAACTCATATGGCGAAGATATTCTTTTCAAAGGGAGGTCTCACTAACGATGTGGAAAGATTAAAAGCCGTTTTTCTGTAGGGTCACCAACTGCTCTGGACTTCCCACAGCTGAGGGGTTTACCAGGACACTGGACTTTCAGTGACGAAATCCAGAAAACCTTGGACAAACAAGAAGAGTAGGCCAACTAACCTCAAGGTTAGAAAATCATAAAACAAGTTTATCATTCCAAGAACCAATTTCTGTGAGGCTCGACCCCACTGGTTTAGCTCTATTTATCTCAGGGTTGATTGGATTATAAAGACTCACAAGAAAGAGGAAGCCAAATAACAGTACCTTGTATTTATAGAACAGTACAAATTTATAGAAACTCAACCTTTATAAATTACCCCATCCGTAGTTCATGACCCTGATAAGGGCAAGTATCCTTGTTTTTATTTTACAGATAAAGAAGCAGAGTCAAAGAAATACGAAATTTGGTCAAGGTCACAGAGCTAGGAAAAAACCTAGAACCCAAGACGATGCAAGGACCCTAGATTACTTCAACCCCTGGCCATAAAAAACAATAATCCAAGTATATAATAGCCTAGTTCACGCAGTCAAAAACATTATTCATGAGTATTAGTGTGTTCGGGTGGTACCTAAAGTGGAATCAGTCACTGGGAGAACAAGAAGTGACATAAACTCAAAGTCAAGTGGCAGTTTTTAAGTGCTAGGGACATTCTTAACGGCTGAAGGGCAGGTGAACCACAGGTTTTGTGAACTTCTCTGAAGTGCTTCGTTTGGTAGCTGTCTGACCATCTTCATGGCTGGGTCACGGCAGTGATCAATATCAACCCCAGGTGCTGCTTTGGGAATCCCAAAGCACCGTCCACATATTTCACAGTTAGATTTAAATTTACACCCATTGGGTTAGGAGCTCAGCACCTGGTGCCTCATGGCTCTCAGGCTGAAGGATTCCAGTTGCTTGTCCTCACTCGAATGGATGAGTCCGGTATTATGTCTGCTCTGGAGTTTTCTGGGGCTAAAGTCACTTCTGCCACTCACTACAGCGTTAGGGTGGCACAGTGTGCGACGATTTCTCCCGCTTTATTATTAGTCTTTACCCTTCTTATCTGATCTCGAAAGCTCCTTCTAGGCAAACCAAACACACACACACACACTTCTGTGGTATTTCCCATTATACATCCTGACCATGAAAACTCACAGCATAAATTTCACCATAAAAAAGTTCACGTGACTAAGTGGGTTGATAACAATGATAAAAATAAAACACCTCAAACTGAACCTTTCTTACATTCAAACTCCACTTTAATTTCCTGTTACAAAGGAACAGAGGTTTACGGTTAGAAAGGAAACTGTGCGGCTTTAAGAATGTTCTGTGTGCTCACTGGATTTAGGGTTCGTTCGTATAATTAGTTACTCAAGACTTGAGAAGAATGGTCTCTGATAAGAGACCATGTTCCTAAGCAAGACAAGCTGTTCTCATTTCTTTCCTCCTGCAAGGGACTATGCTGTCCTCTTGATCTGCATGCCTCACTTCAAAATGCCAAACAGCATATTTTTTATTAAAAATCAATATGTTGTTTGGAAAAGTTTACATAACTGCCTAGAGAATGATGGAATTCAATCTGGGAAGTGTAGTTAAACAGCAAACCAGCAGTTGGCATTCATTCAGTAAGAGTGACAAAGATGTTAGCTGTCCACACAAAAAATGTATGCTCCTCCCTCTACAATATGGTGGCTTTTGTTCTGACACATCTTCCCAGTCTGTGAATACATTTCCCAGCATCCATTTGCATAAAGGCATAGTCATGTGACTAGCCAGCCCACACCAATAAACTGTGAGCAGAATGATGTGTGTTACTTCAGAGCTTGGATTTTTCAAGAGAGAGTGCTGCCTTCTTTGCTCTGTCTCCCTCTGCCTGCCAAACCCCCAAGCGGGGTGGAGTCACAAGATAGAAGAATCCTGAGTCCCTGGAACTCTTTTTGGGAGACCACTACCAAGCACTCACACCCTCAATAGACTCATGACTGACAAAGAAAATTCTATAATGTCAAGCCACTGAAATTCTCGCTCATTTTTTAGTAGCTAGCATTATCATAATTGAATACTACAGGCAAATATATTTTTATCACTAGCATCCATTTTTTTTTGTTCTGTCCGGGAAAACATAATGTTTGAACAAGTCAGATCGACCCTCGAGTTCTCAATCAGGTATAGACATAATTAGGTCTCATCTACCCCTATGTTCAATCATACTGCCTGGCCTGCTGCTACCACGGCAGGAGCTATGTCTGCTTGTCTTTCAGATTTCAGTTCAAACTGTCTTCTTTAGAGAGGTCTCCCTGTCTCCCACCGAATTTTAGTCCCTTTCTTAGCGGCTGCAATAGTCCCATGCATCTATCCTTAGCATGTGTTACAAATGCAATTATACATTTAATTATTGTACTTATGTGAGTGATGTCTTTTTTCCTTACTATACTCTAAGATTTTTAATTGCAGAAATAATGTCTCTTTGTTTTGCTCAGTATTGTTTCCACCACCTCTAACACACAGCCCAAAGGTAGTAGTTCCTGAATATACGTTTGTTAAATGGTATCAAATGGTTAAATCACAGGTGGCAAATACAAGGCCTGTAAGCCGAACCCAGCCCTCCACCTTGTTTTACTCTGCCCGGCACCTTGTTTCTACCTGGGCAGCAGCTCTGAGCTCTCGCTTAACTGTTAAAGAGCAGTTACATTTATACAGTCCTAGAATTACCGTCAGCCCTTTGAAGGCAACTGCGAGGCTGATGTGGCCCCCAGTGAAAATGAGTTTGACACCCCTGGGTTAAGTGATATCAAATGGTTAAGTTGTATCAAACCATTAAGTGGTATCAATCTATGACAAAGACTAGATAATATAAAAAACTTGATGAAGGCACTTTTATGGAACTGAGGCTTGTCTCTTTCCATTCAAGTTAATTACTAGTCTTTCATCAATGGAAAAAATAGTAAATTGGCCACAGATGAATCAGTGTTATAGACGATAAATTAACTCACAGTAATGAATTTATCATTGTGTTCCTACAAAGGACCACGTCCATAATCATATTCACCAAAACTTCCATTTTTTACTCCACCAAGAATCATAATCACTGGTATTCAAACTATTATAATAACATTTGCTGATTTTATGACCTGTAATTTTTCCCCAGAACGTTAATCATTATAACTGCATGTGGAAAAACACAACTTCACTAGCACCCTATTTTGGTCCATTTTGGAGTGGTTTCCCTTATCTGCCCCTCTGAGAAAGAAGGCTGACTCTTGAGAATGAGACTGAGAGAAGAACCTCAGGATACACAATTCAGCCTGTCTCTTTCTCTCTTTGGACTCCTCCTGCAAAGAAGCAGGATGCTTTGTGCACTTCCAGCCTCTAGAAAACTAAACACGACAGAATCAGGGCCCAGGTCAGCATTCCAGAGGTGTTTTGGCTCACCTTCTTCTCTCCACTTACATTAGGAAAGCTTCATAGTTATGAGGCAGGAAGCTTCGTAGTTATGAGGTTAACCACATGCCCTTCCTTAGTCTGAGATAGCTCTTACCACACCTGTCCTAATTCACCTAGTTAGCTCTTAGTATCTTTTAGGTCTGAGTTCAATTATTATTTCTTTAAAGAAGCCTTCCGAACACTTTCCTAATTAAATTTCTGGCCAGACATCTGCCTCAATATATGAGTTATATACTGCTGTCTTAAGTTACCCCAAAACTTGGTGGCTTCAAACAACAAACATATTTTTTTATCTCACACAGGTTTTTAGAGTCAAGAATCTGAGACCAATCTAACTGGCTCAAAGTCTCTCATGAGGTGACAATCAAGATGTTGGTCAGGCCTGTGGTCACCTGGAGGCTGTAGGTGGTCAGGGCTGGGGTAGACAATTAATACAAAAAGCCAAAACTGAAAGTCTTAAACCCTTAATCAGTTGTTGAGATGGTATAAGTAAGAGGCTGAAACCAGAGAAAGCAGTGACCCCCCTTGTTCCATTTTTCCCCGCCAATGGTACACTGGTCAACAACCAGGTGGGTCAGCATGAAAGTGGGGTTTGTCTCACTGTTGGGGGAGCCTCAAGCAAAAGGCTCTGGGCAGTTTGATGAACCCTATGGTTGGAGGGAGAGTGAGAGGAAGGGTTGGGACTAAGAAAGTACCTGGGTACAGAGTCGAAATGAAAGATCTTCAAGGTTTCTTCCTCCTCCACCTCCCAATGAGGAGGCCTCAGCGGTGGAACCCAAAGAAGACCTCTGCCAAGGCCTCAGACAAAGACACCTTGGAAAGCAGGTGAGGAATGCAAACACGTGAAGAGTGAGACTAGCCAAGATCCCAAAGCTTTGACTGCAACTCCCTTCAGAGACTGCAGCGCATTGGCTGTGCGCTAGGTCTGATTGTAGGGAGGGCAGCTTTCTCCCATAAAGCCTTCATAATTGCCTATAGGCAGGCCTGAAAAATCACACGTGGGCTTTTAACCAGGAGCTGATACCTCAGAGTTTCAGCTCCCAAGCTGGCTCCTTTGCAGAGCGGCTGGCAGGAAGCCCCAGTTCCTTACCGTGTGGACCCTGCCATAGGTTGGCTAAGTAGTCTCATGACATGGCAGCTGCCTTCCCCATAAGTGAGTGGTGGAGAGGGAAGAGCAATGAGGCAGGCACTATGCCTTTAGCACTAGGCAGGAAAGTCATACAGCATCACTTCGGCCATATTTTTCTTTGCAGTCACTCAGTCTATCCAACTCAAGGGGCGGAAACTAGGTTCCCTAGGTTTTTGAAGGGAGGAATGTCAATGAATCTGCATGTTTATTTTAAAACAACAACACTGACTAGATCATCTTAAGGGAAGAGACATTATGCTCTTGGTCATACATTTAAGTCACACGGCTTTGTTGCTACTTTCGACCTCTATTTGTCTGACTCTGGTTCCAAACGTAGAATACAGAAGAAGATATATTTGAATATCATCTTAAAGTCCAATAAACATGTTTCAAATATAATTTTTTACACTATTAACTGATTTCTCTTAATCTGTAGATTCACAAATCAATTCAATGACCCAAAAAAGTCAAGTTATGCATGCATTCATGGGATTGATTGATTACTTAAGATTATGGCAGATTCAGAGGTTTGTTATAATGATTTTAACCAAGATTATTTTCTCTTTCAAGCAACTGATATGAAATACCCACTAGAGTTGACATAATAATTCTAACAAATATAGAAAGGCCACAGTCAGAATCTTTTTCAATCTTGTTTTGAGATGTCAAGACCAACAAAGTCAAATCTTATGATTTACTCTGCTCAGTGAGATGCTAGCAAACAAGTGAATCAAGGCTAATTTATTTATTAGTGAAGGAAAGATGACAATAGTCTTGGAGGGGTTCGGAGTTCTGTTTTACTCAATGTTAGGAAATGCTGGGGAACCATACTTCCTCTCTACATAAAACTATTGTTGTTATGTATTTACTGGAACAAAAAAACATTTTATAAATTCTGCTAAGGAAATCAGAGCAACTTTACATTGGTGGTGGCATTACTTTTTACACGGGATTTCCTGAATAACATTACCCAGCATATTGTTTCTTGAGATCCTTTTCCTGTATTTTGCAGTAACTCATCCAAACAGAATGCACTATATCCCCTTCAGATTTAGGGAAAATTACTGGTCTATGGACATCTCAACATTACTGTTCCAACATGCTGCTTTTCTCTGAACTCTGCCATTCATTGCTCAAATATAACTTTTCCATTTATTTTAGTTTTGTTAAAATTAGAAATATTGGAAACTGAAACCAATTCTCAAGTAAAAAACACCATAGCTGTTGGTCTTCATGTTTTTTAATGTAGATAACCTCTGAGTTTTCTTTTAGTCTTCTATATCTTCCCAAACTGGGCACAGATGAGGTCTAAAACCCAGAATTGCCAACAGGTATAGGCAAAACAAAAACAAACAAACAGCAAAGTTTGTTCTTTCTGGCTGAGGACTGGGAAAAAGAGAGCCCCAGCCATTCCTCCATGTGGGGAAAATGGAGTCAGTCAGGTTTCCTCACCCAGATGTCTGGGTAACCATGACTGATCAGTATTCACATAACCTTGAACCCATGGCCTGCATGCACAGAATCACACTCTGTTATATAATATTTTGGCACCCTACAAACTTTGTGTGCCTTTAGTATATAAGGGAGTCCAGACTTTGCCATGGGATGCACAGCCTACAGAGTGCATGAATGGCTACACCCCTGAGTAAAGTCATGTCAGACATCCCCATAGCTCCGTGAATTTTCCTCCATCTGCCCAAATCCCATATGAACCTGCCTGGCCTTGAAAGGCTGCAAGACACTCCACGTCGGGACCTGGTACTAGTCTGACCCGCTGGCAATTGAAACAGCAGGAAGCCCCAGTGAGGCCCGAGATCACTGCACAACCCTGCTTCCGGTGGCAATCCTGGCCCTGGTGGGGCAGCACCAACAGAAGCCTATTTCTCCCTGTCCTCCACCCAGGAGCACAGAAGGGCCAGGCCCAGTAGCTTCCACTCTCCTATCCCCTTGCAGATGGTAGTCCAGTGATACCAGGTAGCTCAGGGAAGTGCCCTCCATATTTGTAGATGGCACTAGCAGGCATCGAGTACGAGCATGTTTTAGTTTGCTTGGATTGCTGTAACCAAATATCATTGATTGGATAGCTTAAACAACAGACACTCGTTTCTCATGGTGCTAGAGGCTGGAAATGCAAGAGTCATGGTGCTGGCAAAGTTCTGTGGAAGACACATTAGTGGTGTCCAGGGATAAGACCCAGGGGAAGGGATGAATATGGCTATGAAGAGGTAACAGGAGGAAGTACTATGATGGTACAGTCTAGTATTTTGTGATGATGGTTACACAAGGCTACACATGTGCTAAAATTGTATAGAATTACACACACACAAGTGCATGAATAACTGGTGAAGTACAAATGAACTGTGTGGATTATGTCAATGTCAATTTTTTGTTTTTGGTCTTGTGCTATAGTTTTATAAGGTATTAGCATTAGGGGAGGCTGAGGGAAGGATGCCCAGGACGTCCATGTACATTTCTTGACAAAATCCTATGAATCTCCAATTATTCGCAATAAGAAAGTTAAAAAAAAATGATGTCTGGCGTCTATGTAAAAGTCAGAGAAGAGGACAAGAACAGATGTAGGAGACCAGTAGTGGTTTGTTGCTATTCCAATAGTGGAAGGATGATGGTAACTTTGACTAGTGTGAGGGCAGTAGAAAAGGAAGTATATAAATTGTTAAATATGTAAGAAGTCTCCATATAATATCGATAAGATGTAATAATTATTTGGATATAGGGAGATGGAGAGGGAGAAGGAAACACTGAATAATTTAACCTGTAAAACTTGTGCATTTTGCTACCGTTGTTGGGATAGAAAATAATGAAAGAAAACTCCCTTGCAGTAGGTGAAAACTCATGTGCGTATGTTCATTTTGAAAGACTGAGGAGGTACACTAGTGTAAAAGTTATTAGCTGAATGTATAGATCAGTGCTCAGAAGTTAGAGTTAAGACCTGTAAGCTTGAGCTGTCAGTGGAGAGCTGATGATGGGCATGGCCATCCTACTTTGTCTAGGACAAGAAATCATGGAATGATGAGTGAAGAGGACCCGGGGTAGAACCTTAGGAAACTCTATTGCTTAAAGTTCAGGAAGTCAGGAAGAGAAGGATGACATTGCCACAGAAAATGAGAAAGAGAGGTCAGTCGAATGGGATCTGAGGATATGTCGATGTAAGTCAGGCTGAACTCAGAAAATGTAAACTCTCTGGTGGTTGTCTTATCCTTCAAATTAAGTGGAATTTGAGGAGCACTCAGGGAAAGGAAAATAGATCCGCGGTTGGAAAAGAATTGTCCATGTCTTCTCCTTTACTCTAAGGCAGCTTAGAGAAGAGACTGTCCACGACTGCACTGGATGGCCCTGCATTGCGTTATACCCAGAAGAATGCCGCGACTAGACAGAGAAAGGTCTGTGCTGCATCTCATGGTCACGGCAAACCTTGGGAGTAGCACTGTGCTGGCGTTTTCCGTTTTCCAGGTCCTTCAACAGATTCCTACTTGACTCAAGAGAAAACAAGAGCAAACAGGACCATATTTGGCTATAATCTTTTCCTGGAAGGGTCCTAAGTATTCTGTGGACTTCATTTTATAAACAAGATAAATATATAAAAACCTCATATCTAGAAATATGCTTATAAATATATGCCAGTTCTGCAGAACTTAAAATACACCAGGCCATACCCGGCTATTTTTACCCAGTCTAGCCAGTGGACTCTGCTGTATAGCCACCATCACCACCATCATCATCACAGTAGCCGGCATGTCTTGAATGTTCACTGTGTTCCACTGCTCCAGGTGCTATGCTAATTTGTTTGTATAACATTTGACTTCATCCTCAAAAATACCTGTTTGGCATTGCAAATATTTCTTATCTCTGTTTTACAGGTGATGAAACGAAGACTTCTTGATTGGAAGCAACTTGCTCGAGTTCCCAGAACTGGTTAAATGCAAAGTAGGGATCCAAATCCCCATGCCCAGTGTCTTACCCATTACACAATATTGCCTCCAAAGGATAAGTACATCATTTAATGTGCTATTACTTTTGACTTGATACAATCATCACCACTCTGAAGGAAAGACATGGAGTAATCACAAGAAGAATGTGTCAACTATGTACAGACATAGGGCACAACTCCACCCTGCCGATGTCCAGCTCTGTTTCAAACATATTAATTACAATCCAAAGTTCAAGGACTGCAAGAATTATATATGGAAATAATCTCCCTTGTGGGAGTGTCTACAATTAGAAATGTGACCTAGAGTATCTGGTCTTGAACTGGAGTTCCCATTCTTCCAGCTGGAGAAAGGGAGAGCTGGGGCCAGGATGGTGATCAGTGGCGCCTGAGGCTCAGCAGAGCGAGACCCTTCACGGATTTGCAAGAATCACACAAAGAGAATGGAAGGTCTTGCCTATCAGCTGGTCTCTGCTTTTTCTCAGACAGTGTTGCCCTTCATACCACTGGGAAGTGGTCACCTCTATTTCAAATGTAATAAATCATATCCAGGCAGCAATGGTACCTTTAGAATAAGCAAGACTGGTTTTGTTTACATAGAGCAATTCTACTTATTTAAAATTACATAAGCACAATCCTTCCCCATTCTCACTATGACTACACAGGGAAAACATGTTAATTTTGAGTCCTTGAGAAAATATTCCCCTAAAGTTCAATTTTTATTGCAGATGATTTCTTTGAAATTGAAAACATATATAATAAATAAAATCTCATTTCTTCCTCATTATAACCCCACATCATGTTCCTAACAATTGATAAAACTATCTTTTTATGTCAGGTACGAAACAGGACAATAGAAACTAATTATTCATAATGCGGGATAATTAATGCAGGGGATTTGTCACACCAGTGATGGAGGGCTGAGACTGCCCAGTTAACTAACAACAGAAGGAAGCCGCCAACATCCTAGGCTGGAGGTTCAACAGAAGAAGAGGATGTTGTTTGAATCTGAGAGCCAGAGTCACTCAGTGGAATCTGGAGCCCAGTGGGCCTGATTCAGAGAAACTGGAGGCGCAGATACACCACCAAACGCTTCACTGGTGAAATGGGAGGGAAAGGAGCATCTTGACTTTTCTTTTTAGTTTGCCCTCAAATACTCTGTGGGTGCCTCCCCTCGGCCAGTCCTACAGAGAACCCAGCTGACTGGGAGTCTGGGAATTACAGTGTGTAGGGGTCAGCACCCCCTACAGATAGCAGAGAGCTGGGGAAGGAAAGATATGAGGGCAAACAGACCCAGGACAGGCATGAGCAAACCATGGTAGCAACCACTTAATTTAACCAATCATATTGTCCCATGTCATCATATAGACAGTAAAAAATTAAGCCACAGAATTCAGAAGTACCTGTTTGAGAAGATTCCGGCAAGGATAAAGTAAGAGATATAAGCTTTAGAAAAGATCCATAGTTCATCCAATGAGTTATTTATTAACTTTTGTGATTCAAGTTTTACAAGCTGGGAATACAGTAGGTAAAGAATAAATAGTAAAGGAGTAAACAGTAAATAATGAAGAGCAAACAAGACAGAGAAGTTTGTTGCTTTATGGATAGTGAAGCCTTTGGGGGATATTTATTTCATTACATTCTTATTTAAATCATAAATTCCCCCGGAGCTGATTTTTATCTTCAGATGCTGATTCAATCTATTGATCTTCAGGTTCATGTTCAAAGGCACATTGCATCCAATTTGCAGCTGTGGCTTAGATTCATAAAGGCAGTGAGTAGGAGAGGAAGAAGCAGCAGTGACAATTAGCAGCATCGCCCTTCTGTGCCTTCCCTGGAGTATTCAAAAGGTAAAGGCAACCACGGCATCCCGCTTGTTCTGCATTTGTCCACAGGCCTTCCTGGCACAATTTTATGAGTTTTCCTCTCTTCTCTTTTGGTCTGTCCTTGATCTTTGTTATAGTTCTACTCCTACAAATATATTTTGGTACTCAGTATCAGTTCTTTTGATGAGTATATTATTCTGCTAAAATAGGATCATTTGTGCTATATCATTTTATAACCTCACTTTTCACTTAGCACTATATGGTGGATATCCTTCTATGATATATTATACAGATAGAGATATGTGTGTATATATAATTATATAAAACTATATATGTAAATATATGTCATCTTGAGTTTTATGGCTGCACAGTTTGCCATTGCAGAAATATGTTATCATTTTTAATAAATCACTCACATAATAAAATCACTCTTGGCAGTTCTAGTTCTAATTTTCAATATTTCTACAACAACATCATGAATATGTCTAGTTCTTCATAGTTATTCATTGGTGAAGGTATTGCTGATAATAGATCCCCAAAGATGTAACTGTTAAGTCAAAATGGTTTTATTAGTCAGTTTAGTCTCCATTCTTCTAGAGCAACAAACGACTCAAAGAATGCCAGTGGCTTCTACTAGCTTATGTCTTGCTCCTATAGGCGCTCTCTCTCTCTCTCTCTCTGTCTCTCTCTCTGTCTCTCTCTCTCTCTCTCTGGGACCTTGTAAGGGGAAAAGAGATGGACAACTATGAACTAATTCAGAAAACTTCTGTTGAGAAATACCCTATATTAATTCTATTCACAATTCACTGTTCAAAGCCAGCATGAACTCAAGAAGACAGAAAAGCAAAATCCTCCTGCAGAGAAGAGCCCTAAAATATAATCCTTCCAGGGAAAAGAAGCAAGTATTTGAGCAACAATACTATCAGAGGTGCCCACAGCAATGCATATGGCTGTGATCATTACTGTTACTATAAAAAAAAAGGACAAGGTTAAATGTCATCGCAGACAGACACGGAGATTCTGAAATAAAGGAAGAATATCCTATGTCCCCATCAATTCTTAGCAGATAATTTAAAGTCATGTTGTGGAGAAGTGACATAAATGAAAGACCTTGTAGATATAAGCAATGTGTCCATTTCCACTTGGCAAACACACTCCACCAGAACATGACCACCACATATTTTCAGTCCCAGCCGGTGGATGACCACAGACCATACTCTCTACCCCTACGTCGTCATTGGCTTCTTGCTCACATTTGTTTGGGAGAGAGTTGCTTGAGTGCAATGGAATTTACCCATGAAACAAGAGCTCTGTATAAAACAAGTCAAACTAACAATTTGATGACACATTTGGAATTATAGCTTCAAGTCACTTTTTTCCTCTTGAAATGATACACAGATAAGGTTAGCATAAAGCAGGTGAGATTATTAAGGTGATCGGTAATTGAATGTAGAGACAGCTAGTCAGTAAAAGCTAATTAAACAGCCTAAAGTTTACAACAAACCCACTCTGGAAAAAGAAATTTTCTTATTTGCTTTTAAAAGACATACACAGAGATGCACAGATAAAGCAAAAATGAAAAATGAGGAAGGCATGAGGGTTCTAGAAGAATATCAACAACTTTTTGTTTAATCCTGAGTTGCCACAGTTGTGGTTGACAATAGAAGACAGCCTAGGTTTTGATGAAGAGAAAACTATGTATTTTCACATTGAAATAACCAAGGGGAAAGTTCTCTTCAAGGCCATGAAGAATTTATACTGAGAAAAAGGGGCTTATCCAAAAAACAGGTGTGTGAACGATATACTCAGGGACAGTATATGATTGACTGATCGATTGATTTTTTACTTATAATCCATGTCTAAACCCTTTACTTGACAGGCAGATTCATACAATGCCCCGGATTTGTCCTCTAGGCAGCCACTTCTAAGTGTATTGCTTCCTATGGAACGGAGGTTATGGAAGCCTCATTTTTCATCCCCTGTCCCCTATGGGTTCCAAGTACTCAAGGATCGAAATGAGAGTTAAAGCTATAACATCAACATTTTCTTGTGAAGCTGGAACACAAAATGCCAGCTCTAACTCCCTCACCTAACACAACTTAGTAGCATTGCAGCTGTAGACGCCTGAGATACTGTGGATCTTCCAACCTTCCAAACAGAAAGGTTGCGCCAGGTTAGGCCCTACTCAGTGTGGTTTGCTAAGAGATGCTGGTGTGTGTGTGTGTGTGTGTGTGTGAGAGAGAGAGAGAGAGAGAGAGAGAGAGAGGGAAAGGGAGAGGGAGAATAAGGTGAAACAATAGTAAAAATAGAAAGAAAGCAAAAGTTTTCCATTTCTGAATGAATGATGAGGATGAAGAGGAAGACTAAAATTTTACATAATAAAGTTCTTCATGGGATTGGAGAGGGAGTTACTTTATAGACATAGGGAAATAGGATTTTCCAGAGTAAAAGTTCCAATATTCAAAAGCACTGCATTCTTGAAAGAGGGA
>PVKM010012408.1:0-31734 GCA_004027735.1 Carollia perspicillata | reverse complement strand
CAATGAGGTTAAAGCTGTATAATTTTGAGGAAGGAAGTTCAGACAGTATCATTACAGGAGCACAGGCAACTTGGAATTAGACCGTGTGCAGTATGTGGTGCAGAAACAGAGGAAACTAATCAGGCGAGGATGAAAGATTTACTTGGAGCTTTTGAAGATGGAGGTGAGACTTCACCCTATGAGCATGAGATAGCCACCATGGATACATATATATGAGTAGGGAAATGACAAGATGAATGCATGTCTTTGGAAGAACTATGTCAGTGGTGAGTTTGAAGCAGTGGAGCAGGCAAGGCTGGTTAGGCAATGACAAACATTCAGATATGTCTCACATAGTAACCAGGAATAAATGTGAAAGACAAGAAGAAAGGATTTTTTTTTTTTGATTGCCTGGATATGGAAAACTATTGAGATGGAAAGGGCAAGGAGGACTGTGAGGTTTACAGACTGATTCAACTGGAGGGGGTGGGCAGTGGTGACCCAGTGTCAGCAGACCTAGTAAAGGGAAAAGCCCCAGATTTCAGTAAGTATAATCATGGAATCATGCGATTTTAAAGCTGGAAAGGGCTTTAGAGATCATCTGTTGTAGCCTCTTCATCTTTAGGAGGGCAAATGAGGCCAAAGGAAGATATGTAACTCAATCTAGGACAGTAGTGACTCAATCCAGGACAGTGAGCGGACTATGGCAAAAGTATAGCAACACTCACATTTTCTCCAACCAGGTCATCTCGCCTGCTTCCCCATCCATTCTGATCAGTTCTCTGGACAGTCTGTCTGAAACTCTAGACTGAGGACCACAGCCCAAGTGAGGCCCAATTAGACGAAGTCAGAAAATTAAGACTGAATTTTTCAAAAAGCTAAATTTATTCATTTAAAGAACTGACCTTTACATTTTATGTCCTACCTAATAAGTGGTGTGAAAACCTCTTTTTTTTTTACGAACTGCGGCACTGATATGAGTGGTACAATGTTTGTCTTTCTTGGCACAAGAAAAAGCTATTAATCTAAGTGCCTTCTTTTACATTAACTTGGTTTTTAAAATCTAAAAGTCTCAGAGCCATTTCTCTGCAGGTTGACAAATCTTTCCCAAGACACACCAGTTGGGGGTAAAAACGCAGCCACAAATGGGATTACATAACAGGTTTCCGGTGTCTGTCCCCCAGCTGCAGGACCAGGATTACAGCTATCCTCTCTTATCATAGTTTTCATGGGCTAGGACAGGGCAGGAGTCTACACGAAAGGCACTGGGGTAGGGGTGAGGGAATACGGGTCACTTTGTCACCCTGCACTTTGAATCAGTGTCCTTTCTGTTCCTCAACCATAGACCTAGGCTTGGTGGTAGTGGTGGGGTAAATGGAGCCAACTGCTTGATATGGCCACGTGGTACTTCTTCAGTCCGCAGTCACTTGTAAATTATCCTTCAAAAGCAGCTTCACGCCATCTTTTCAGCTAGATTGCGTCGCCTTTTTCATGTGCATAACCTCACTGCTGTGGTCTGTGTGGAGAATCCTCAGTCCTTCACAGAAATAGACCTTGGTAGGCTGCTCCGCCAGGGTTCTAGAAAAGCTTCCAGATGCCTGAATCCTCTGAGCTGAGCTCAGTCCCAGGCGAGGTTGAACCCACGAGGGTCAGGGTGCTGAGTCACGGGACTTGGGCGCATTGAGTTTAGCAGGCAGCGCTGAAGAGTCAGTGAAACCTGCCTGGTTTTCTCCTATATACGACCTAACAGGAAGAGCACTGCACGGAGTTAAGGGATCTGGGCTGCTTCTCCTAGATTTCAGGGGGGTAAATAATTCACTCTACTTGGGCCTGTTTCCCCGATTCCAAAACTACAGGAATACGAGATTCTACGACCAACCAAGAACTGGAAGCACTGCCCAGAAGAGTCACGAAGGGGCCAGTGGGAACCTCCCGCAAGACTCCCCGAGCCCAGAGATCTCCGCACCGACTCCCAAGCCACGTCGGTTAGAGAGCCAGTGGGAAGCGCGCGCGCCCCTGCGACTTCGGCGTGCGCGTTCTCGAGGGGCTCAGCGCGCGCGTCCCCGCCGGGCTCAGCGTGCGCGCTTCCGCCAGGCTTGCCGCTGTTGCCGCAGCTGCCGCGGCCACCCCCTCCAAGGCCGAGTCAGGCCAGGTGGGCGGGGCGCACCGGAGTGGGGCGGGGCGCCCGAGGGGGGCGGCTGCCTGGGGAGGAGGCCCAGTTACTGGAGGAGGTGGAGAAGAAGAGGAGAGAAAAGGCGGCTCCCCGGCGGGGCCGGCAGGCTAGAAGGAGGCGGACCGCCCGGGGGTGTGGGGCGCGGTGCGGCTCTGGGACAGCGCGGAGCAGCGGGGTACGGTGGCCACGGCAGCCGGGGCCTGGGCCGAGGTTCGGTAGCGCCGGCCGGTGAGTGTCAGGAGGCCCGTAGGGGAGACCAGCGCGGCCGGGGCTGCTCCGGAGATGGAGGCGGCGGCCGGGCAGTGCGAGGCCCGCGGCCAGGTCGGAGGCAGCCGTGGGCTCGGCGGCCGGGCCTGAGGCGGAGTGAACGCGGCCCTGCGCCGAGTGGGCGTCCGCGGGGTGGGGTCCACGCGGATCCTCCTGGCGGGCCAGCCGCAGAGACTGTCTGCAAATGGCGACCCAGACCCCGGGGACGGACCCCCGAGTCACCCTGACTTGCTTTTTCATGTGTTGGGGAGGGGTGAAGGAAACTTGGGGAACCCCAAGAACCTCGAAAACCCGGCTTCTGTTTCCTTTCGCCTGTTAGAAACCTGGCTTCTTTGGGGGAACAAACAGGTTAAAGTCAGACTGGGAGGCATCTTCAACTGTCTCCACGGGATGTGTGAAGTTGGTAACTTTTCCATTCATGGAAGTGAGAAGCTCTTAGTCTTTCTTAGCCTCAGTCCTTATTAAAGGGAAACTACCTGATTTCACAGTTCTAAGGGGTATGACCATTCCCAAGTTATCTGTGTCCTGTCCCATGCAAGTACATTTCTTGGAATGAGGCCAAAGAGTGCACGGTGAATTCAAAGCAGTCTCCTTTGAGTGTTTTTAGCGTGTGTATTTGGGAGCTTGGAGACTGGCAGAACAGCGTGTTGTTTACCATGGTTCTAGTACTCCGCTCCTCTCTGCCCCTGTCTTGTTTTTCTTTCTGAGCCATGTCATAAATCTGAGATAAAAGATGCTTGGGAAGGAATTGACCTTTTATTCCATAATTACTTTGTTGGCTCTGATCCAAGATGAAGTTATTTATGGGCGTTCTGATAGCGGTGTAGATTAACTTAAACCTCTGTAAATGCAAACCCCCCAACTTTCCAAACTTTAATTTTTGTTTGCCACATTTCAATGCTGTGTTGTGTCTTTCAGAGACCTAGTAATTTATATGAACAGATTTGGCCTTTTTGCTCATATTTGTCAAAGTTTTCCAAAGCAGTCCAGTTGTTGACGCGGCAAAAGGAATAGGGTAGGTAGGATAAAATGTACATTTAGGATTTTTCTCAGGGTTGGATTTTTTTCAATATGAGATTTTCGCTGAATCACTATAATTTATGCTTAGTCATTGTTTCTTACTACAGAAGTTTGGGGATTAGGTGGTGTTTTGCTAACTTTTTAAGGTTCCAGTTTGTTTTTATTTGGTACTTCAATGCAGTGACATAGCTTTTTTTTGTGATTCAGGAAATGTTAGTGGGTGGAGTTTTGTGAGTGTTATTAGAGAGTTGAAGTTTCCTATATAAGCAAACTTGCATGCTTTCCAAGTGTAGTAGGTATTTAATTTCAGTATTTCTCCATGTCTTGTACTGAAGACATTCTTCAAATACAAAGTGCCTTAATAAAATAGACTATTAAAGAGCAATCATACATATTTTGAGATAATGTATATTGTTGGAGAGGTACTTTAAGATCATTAAAATAGGCATTGCTAATGTGTGTTTACTATTTGATACAGTATGTTACTAAAATGTGACTTTTCTTGGGTTAGGTCCTATGCTACTCTGCATGGTTTTGGTGTAACTTTTTTAACTGAGTTCCTACGACTGCCTGTTTCATTAAAGGAATAGTAAGTACATGCTCTAAAATGACATTGTATTCATAGAATTCCTGGATGTTAAGGTCTTCACTCAAAAAGCTGCATAAAACACTATTTAATTTCAAATTCAATTTGATGAAATTGAGAAGGCCAGGTGCCACTGGCCTTCTGCTAGTGGTTTTCACCTTGTAGGTAGCTAGGTAGTTTAGCATGGATGAGCATGCATGGATTAAGCCATTCTGTGAAAATCCTTTACAAAAAGGGTGTGTCTTTTATTTTAGAGCAGGTAATGTTAGCATTAGATAGTTCCTCATGTGATTGTTTTTAAAAAGCTTTATAAGTATAAATGACCTGATTTAAAATACATTTATACATAAAGCTTTCTGTATACAAATGGTTGTGTAAAGTGAAGTGCATCTGTTTTCTGAGGAAAACATGTTTGTACCCTGCTGGTCATGCACATTAATAGTAACCAGCCTTTGTAGGGTTCAGTGTTGTTTTCATAGTAATTGCTGCAAGGTCACACAGTTGAAATTCCTTTGAAGCCCATTCCCCTCTGCCATGCTGCCCATTGTAATAAGCTGAGTTCCACTATTTGGGAGGATTAATTTTATCTGAGTATTAAATAGATTCTGATCTCAGTATCAAATATTTAATACTTTTTATTTTAATTTCTGATGTAAGTCTTTAATAATTTCATTTTCTTAGTGGAGAACATGGCAAGTAATTAGAACTTTCACTTTGGAAGCTACTCATGACTATATTTAGAAATGAAAAGTGTAAGTTTTGAGTATATCATAATTGGAAGGCTAAACACTTGAAAAAATTTGCATATAACTAAGTCATGATACTATAAATAAAAAGAAGTCAGAACTGAAATTTAATAAGAGAATGTATACAGTGCAACCCATTTAGCTGTTTTGGACTCATCAGGGAAGCTTGTGCTTTGAGTTGTGAGTTTCGACAGTGGATTTTTCATCTTGTCTAGTTACCCCCACCCTTTTATAAATCAGGGAAATAGGATGCCCAGCCGAGGTTATAGATGTATTGTAGCCTTTACAACTGAGTGCGGGTGATCGATCACAGACAAGGCAGCAGGTGATTGTGTGTGCTGTGCAGCTGCGCCTGTGGCTGTACAACAAGGACCAGGCTCATGGAGGAGCTCGTAACTCATTGCTAAAGTCGAAATTTTAGTTGTAGACTGACTCGTAATGGTCAGCCGACTGAACAAGTCTAGTTCCATTTCAGCCTTACAGTGAAGCAGTGTTTTTTGTTCTGTTCCATCTACCATATTAATTATACTGTTAAGCAGTGGGCTGGTACCACTTTCTTTTTAGAGCTTCTTTTCCTCACCCTGTGCCTACTCAGCACCTGCACATGCGCAGACACTTCACCCCTGCTTTCCTGAGGCCTCTGTACTCAGTAGCCAGTAACCAGACTGATGGTTGGTTAGGGGATTAAAATTGTGGAACAGTGTACAGGTGAATGCTTCCTTCCGTGCCTTTTATTACTATTATTTTCTAAGATTTAAAAAAGTGAAAGAGTGGAATTACCATTTTTTTAGTTTTCTTTCCCCTTAGGTTTGCTTTTTTGATGGATAACTTATCTTCATCTCTAATGCCTAGAGCACATGACCTAGGTGCTCAAACAGTGTTTGATTTCCGTTGATTTTTTGTAGCTGGTACAATGAAGTAATTTTGATTCAGTTTCATTGTCTGATACTAGACCTGTAAGGTTGTATCTTTTTGTGAAGTATGTAGTTTTCCACGAAATTAAGAATTTCATTTTGTTTTGGAATCCATTTGGTTATTTCTTTTATTATAATTCTTTTGTTTAAGGTAAGTGAGGAACACCGTTGAATACAGGGAACACAGAATTGAATGAGATAGAGATGGTCCTGCCTCCTTCATGACTCGTAGAGTTTTTTTGTGGAGCTGTATAGACATTCAACAGCATAAGGATTTACTTAGAGTTGTGACCACAAGGAATAATGCAGCAGCGAGCACACAGTGTGATGTGGGCTTCATACTTGCTTTTAGGTATGGGGAAATGTAACATTTAAGGTGAGACAGACTTGAGGCTGCAGTTGGGGAGGAAAAAAGGTGTGTGTGTGTGTGTGTGTCTTGACGGCAGAACAGGACATTACGAACAACCTGAGGCAGTAAGTTGTGTGAATACTTTGGGTGACGTGATTTAGCATATTTTAAAGTTGTGCTAATTTGCAATGTTTTATTGATTTATCACCTTATGTATGTTAATGAATCTGGGAAAATAAACAGTTTTTTTGAGGGCCATATCTTCAAGTCTAGAAATAGCCTTAAATGACAAGGCTAATTTCATCATATGGGAAAATGCCATGTCTTAAAACTATTTTTATGGGTTGCTTGTAAGCCACAGCGTATGAGTTGGCCAAGAATTTCTGTTAGGGAAAATTGAATCTACTGTAAAGCACTTAATCATTCACAGCTATTTTCTCGTCTAATGAAACTTTTCCATTTGTTTGAAATGTTAAGATTCTTCTGCTAGAGAGTTAAAAACATTCTTAATATTGAGGAGTTTTAAATTAAGCTCAACTTCAACTTGAAACCTCAGTTTTAGCACCTTGTTTCCTTCTGGGCCTGCTGTGTCACTGTTTAACTGATGGAACAGGGGTTGGTGTTTTTGAGCCCGTTTCACAGGATTTAGGAGCAATGTGAGGCATATCTAATTGGGTAATAGTGATCTTGGTTAGAAAGAGGCTGGCTCTGGAGTTTTCCGTTCTGAAGTGGAGGTTTGTATCCCCAGGTCATTCTTTGGATATCGTTGAGTGCATTTTCTCATTTCTTAATATATTTAGTAGTTAAATAGAATGAAACTTGATATCTTCCTTATGCAACTATTTGAAGAATTGTGCAATTTATATTCCGTACGTTTATAGTAAGCATTATGAAAGTTAGTTATTAAATAACTTAAAACTGCTATATTCAAAGCAAAGTAATGTGCTGTCATAATTAGAAAAGACCAAAAAGGAGGCAGGACCATCTCTGTCTCATTCAGGTCCTGACCACAGAGGCGATTGTCTTGAAATAAACTACAAAGTTGTGTAATCTCCATTCCTCAAATAATATCTTAAAATTGCATTATCAGTTACTGAAGTGTATTTTCTTAAACAATTTATAAGTAACCACACCTGTTATTTTCCATGTGCGTTGATCAGATAGAGATTTGAATCCTAGCTCTGCCACGCACTAGGTGGATGGCCTTGGGCAAATCTCGTCCTTAGTCTTCCTGAAGCTCAGTTTCCTCTGGGCTGTTATAAAGGTTGTGACGTTAGGTGAGGAGACATATGTAAAGAAGGACAAAATAGGTACGCAATTAATGTTTCTTTTCCTTCTGTCTTAGTCTACTTCAATGACTAATAAATATTTTGGACTCACTGCTGCAGATGTTTTTATTTTCATTTTTGACATTTTTCTTATTCAGAGTAGAATAGTATGCAGGGAGTTGTTTCTTTTGAAGCTGGAGAGCCTTCTGCCTCTACCTTTCAGAGTTGTTGCTGCTTTGCATTTAATTCAGTTGTTTGTAACAGGTGTTATTTTTAATGCTTTTGAATTAAGTGCGGTTTTTGAGCTGCGTTCTGTCTGGTGGGGTCATGTGATCTATACATAACATAAAGTGCTCCTACAAGTTCTAAGAGCAGTGGTTACTTCTTTCAGAACCGCTTGTATTTTTAGGTTTCTCTCTTAGTAACAAGCTTATTTCAGCACGTGAGATGAACTCAGTCTGTTTGCAAAATGAGAAAGCTACAGCTGTTTTCATAATCTCATCACTCAGAAAAGTTTGTCTTAATTCTTAATAAAGTTTCTTTTTAAATTTCTGCTTCATTTACAAATGTTTTTCATGATTAATCTGTCATTTTTCTATTATGTCTCTTTTAGCATGTGTCTTTTTAATTTATAGGTTCTGTCATTACCTATACAATTTACAGGGTTAGATATTCGAAAGTATATTTAGCCCTGACCTAGTAGGTCGATGGGGTAGAGCGTCCTCCCGATATGCCAAGGTTTTGGGATTGGTCCTGGGTCAGGGCACGTACAAATAAGTGGAAGAACAGATCAGTGTCTCTCTCATTCTTACTATCTCTTCCTTCCTGTCATTCTCTAAAATCAGTAAATAAAATATCTTAAAAAGCACATTTAACTCATAATTTTTAATTTTTAAACAGTTTAAAAAATACAGTTTTGTTGATGAATGTGTGCCTCCTTCTCACCCCCGGCATCATTAAGCACAATAATATCAACTCATAACTCACAACTCATATCAACTCAATAATTGATAGACTTTTATTTTTGTTTTTAACTTGAAGAAAATCAAACCTGGACTTACGAAAAAGAAATAGCAATTTGGGGAGTAATTAGTTCACATTAGCCACCTGGAACCAAGGTAGAGTTTATGGGAAAATATTTCAAAGAGCTAGCAATCTTTTATGCACTGACATGAAGAAAATAGGCTAAGTAGGCTAATAATCAACATCTTATTGAGAAAATTATTATCTACTGCAATGTACTTTAACTTGGGAAATGTTGGGATGAACTGCCTGTGCCTTATACAGGAGAGATGTATGAGTACTTAGCTGTAGAGAGAGCTGAAGTGTGCAAGAGGGAGCTGGGCAGAAGATATAGATGAGTTTTCAGAATATCGGTGCTCGTTGAGGTTTCTGAGAAATTGAGAACACCCGGGGAGAGAATGCATGGAAGAATGAGCGAGCAGTGACATGGATCCCTGGAAAAGAGTAGTGTTTTAGAAGAGTTTAAGACGTGGGGGGAAACCAGGAACTGTGACATCAAGAAAACTAAGAAAAAACAATGGTTTAAAAGGAGGAATTAGTCACCATAATGATACGATGCCCAAGGAAGATGGGGTCTGGGAAAAAACGCCCTTTGGATGTAGCACTGAGCATCTGAGGCCTGCAGCTTTAATGAGTGGTGGGAAACATACGAGCCAGGTTAGAGGGCTGCAGAGTGTTGGGGAGATTAGAAGCGTTTTTTTTTGGATAATTTTTTGTTTTTCTTCTGGGGGATGTTGCTTCATTATTTAGGTTTTTAAAAATAAAAACAGTCTTTTAATTTTTTATGGCTAATAGGAACAAACCAATAAAAATGCTGAATGTTACAGAAAAAAAAGAGAGACATCAAAAAGGCCCAGGAATTAAATCAATATGTTGCTGATGCTTTCTCTTATTTTTATATAACGTTTAATAAAAGCAGGAAAGACCATTGGGGGTCTGTAATACCCTCATGTTATTTTCTAGATACTATTTCTCTGTTTAAAATTCTCAGTGACTTCAAATTAAAGTCTGAATTCCTTCGAGTGGCATTTAGTATAGTCTTCATGATTTGCCTTATTTCTGTCTATCCTCATCTCTCACAGCTACCTTGAATTTCACCTTGTGAACCAGCAGTCTAGGAAACTTGAAGTTCCCTGAACATGTTTTGCCAATTGTTGCTTTTCTGCATTTGCTTATGCTGTTACTTCAGCACTGAAATCCTCCCTTCCTTACTAAACTTCTCCCCATCCCTGCCTTAAGACTTCTCTCCCTTCAAGATTCCTGTGAATTCTTCTCTAGTCCCTACCATTACTGATTATTAGCTTCTCGTATTGACATTTTACTTCTGTCGTACTGATCACATAATAATGTAATAATGAGTTTTACCCTCTTTGATGTCTTACTACATAGCTCCTTGATAGGAGGCACCATATTGCCACACCAAGCCCAGTGTCTAGTATGTGGTTGTTAGACAATCAGTAGGTGTTTATTTTAATGAATGAATGGAAACTGTGGCCCTGAGAAGTATGTGATTTGTCCATGGCCAATAGACATGGAGCCAGAACTTGTATTTTCTGGGTGAATTCCTTGTGTGTTTTAATTAAGGCTTATTTATTGATTTGTTGCAGAATTTATTAAGACATATGTCCAAGGAGAGATCAATAGATGAAATCTTTAGTTCACATATAGAGGGAATAAAAAGGGAACTTCTAATAAAGTTTTAGTTAAGTGTTTTTTTGACATTCAGATTATTCTCCTTTAGGAATAGGATGAGGTCTCTGAATTTGGGGTACATCAGAATCGGTTTAGTTGAAATTAAAAAGGTAAAAGTTAAAGCAGTCTCTGAAATCTGAACATTAAATATACATTAACTCATTTTTTGGCAGTATTGACTACACGGTATACTAGAATTTAAGTATTTTGTCTTGTAACTTTTGGCCTTTTAAACATATTGTTATCTGGTTTATAAAAATGAATTTTTATGACATTTTAGTTAAAGTGCCGAATTGTTACTTGAAATGCTTAAGTTTCTAGATGGATAAAATATTTGTAAAAAGCTTTATATTGATTTGATTTATATTATCAAATAATTTTAAAATTGACCATTTTTTGCCTAACTTATTATTTTTTCCTATGTTGACAACCAGAACTGGACTGGCCATTATGGAGGAGGAGCTGCAGCATTCACACTGTGTGAACTGTGTCAGTAGACGGTGTATGACCAGACCGGAGCCTGGGATTTCCTGTGACCTGATTGGCTGTCCGTTGGTTTGTGGAGCAGTCTTCCATTCTTGCAAAGCTGATGAGCATCGACTTTTATGTCCATTTGAACGAGTGCCTTGCTTAAATAGTGACTTTGGATGTCCGTTTACAATGGCTCGTAACAAAGTGGCTGAACATCTGGAAACATGTCCTGCAAGCGTGGTGTGCTGCACTATGGAGTGGAACCGATGGCCAGTCAGCTATGCAGATCGGAAGTCGTACGAAAATCTAAGCAGAGATGTGGATGAAGTGGCACAGTTAGATATGGCCTTGGCGCTTCAAGACCAAAGGATGCTCTTAGAATCTCTCAAAGTAGCCACCATGATGTCAAAAACGACTGATAAAGTATCAGAACCTAGAGAACAGATACCAGTTAAATCAACTCTTCCAGAGATACCACATGCTAATGGTTTGGTGTCTGTCAATGAAGAATCTTATGGTGCACTTTATCAAGCTACTGTAGAAACAACCAGAAGTTTGGCTGCTGCTTTGGATATCCTGAACACCGCCACAAGAGACATTGGCATGCTAAGTACGAGCCTCTGTGCTTCTCCAAATGAAGTGAATGAAGAGGAAAATGCCAGAGAAAGCTCACAGAACAGGCACTTGAAAGACCGAGACCATCCATCTGAGGATGAGATAGGAGCAGTTGGTGGTGTTGACTATAATGACCCAGGTCAGGATGCCCAGTCTGAACAGAATGGTTCAAGTGATTTATTATGTGACTTGAATACCAGTTCTTATGGCACTTCGACTCTTTGTAATGGCCTTTCTTTGGAAAATATGTGTACACAGGTCATAGACCAGAATCAGAATTTACATGCCGATTCAAAAGAAAGTAAGTTAACAAATGGAGAATGTGTAGCATCAGATGGCACTTCAAAATCTTCCAGTTCACCTTTCGTAGCAGCACAGCTTAAGGAAGTAGTACCGTCTAATGCTCTGCCTAACGGCACTGTTCAGCATATCCTCATATCAGATGAGGAGGATGAAGGAGAATTGCATTGGAGAAAAGTCGACTTGGGGGACTTGAGGAATGTGGATGTCTTACCTCTCGGTCAGCCTCCTTCATTCAAATTTCTTCCTAGTGCATGTTGGTCTAAACCAAGGGAAGATAAAGCAGTAGATACATCAGATTTGGAAGTTGCAGAAGATCCAATGGGTCTCCAAGGAATAGATCTCATCACAGCAGCATTGCTGTTTTGTCTAGGAGACTCTCCAGGCGGAAGGGGCATATCTGATAGTCGCATGGTTGATGTTTGTCACATTGACTTTGGCACTCAGACTTTCTCACTTCCATCTGCAATATTAGCTACAAATACAATGGTTGGGGAAATAGCCTCAGCTTCAGCTTGTGATCATGCCAACCCACAGCTTTCAAATCCAAGTCCTTTTCAGACTCTTGGGCTAGATTTAGTATTGGAGTGTGTCGCTAGGTACCAGCCCAAGCAACGTTCAATGTTTACATTTGTCTGTGGACAGTTATTTAGAAGAAGAGAATTTTCTTCGCATTTTAAGAATGTGCACGGTGACATTCATGCTGGACTCAATGGCTGGATGGAACAGAGGTGTCCTTTAGCATATTATGGTTGTACCTATTCTCAGCGTAGATTTTGCCCATCAACACAAGGAGCAAAGATCATACATGACCGCCATTTGAGGTCATTTGGAGTTCAGCCATGTGTATCTACAGTGTTAGTAGAGCCTGCTAGAAACTGTGTGTTGGGATTACATAGTGACCATCTAAGCAGTCTTCCCTTTGAGGTTCTGCAACATATCGCGGGCTTCCTCGATGGCTTCAGTCTGTGCCAGCTCTCGTGTGTGTCCAAGCTGATGAGGGATGTGTGTGGCAGCCTGCTCCAGTCTCGTGGAATGGTCATACTGCAGTGGGGGAAAAGGAAGTATCCAGAAGGAAAGTCATCGTGGCAGATAAAAGAAAAGGTTAGTTTAATTTTAACTGTATTATTAGCTGTAACTGTTGCTGAATTAATAAAATTAATTTTTTAATATTGGCCATCCTTAAAACTTAACTCAATATGCCAACATACTTTTTTTTTTTGGTGTAATGGTAATTAATGATATCTAGGAGAGTTAGAATTGTCATAATCACATATTTACTACAGACACCCTACGGTGAGATTCTAATCTAACGTGGCAGAGGCCCCTGCTCTTCGTTTAGTTGAGCAGTTCCGTGCCTGTTTATTTCTTTTGCAACAATGCAGTTTGTTTGTGGCTGTGTTAACCACCTTCTCACTTAGGCCCCATCTGAAACATTGTCACCCGGGGACAATGGGAGAAGCAAGGAGGTTTTTTACTGTTTACAATGGGCATTTCCTTTTCATTCTTGGCACTTTCTTTCTTAGGACTTGGTTGTTTCATAGAACTTAAGTAGGGAGACATGAGAAAGAGTAGGAACTACTGTTACTGGTGAGTGACCAGTGGAGCTTCGGGGAAGGTGGACATAAATGGTGGATGCGGGAGCGTAGTATGTCAGAGTGAGATAAGAATGGGGCAGGAGGGTTTGCTGGTGTTGGTGGGGACTCTGGGTTTAGTGCAGTGAAAGGGGATGTTGCATACTGGAAGCCTGAGCTGGGGATGTAGGCAGACCTGGGGACAAATCCTGGCTCCACCGGTTTTCTCCTGTGACACCCTGCTTTTTGCCCAGCTTTCGTCTGAGGCACTATCCCACGGAAACTAGAAGGTATTACAAATGTCTTTGATTGTAGGTATTTTCATTTCAGAACATTTATAATATGAAACTCTGTATTTTATTAAGTGGAGAAAAAGTTTATAAATTTCACATTGGTTGATGGGTTCAGATTTTTTTTTAACACCTTTAGTTTTATCTTACTTCCACGTATCGCTCTGGTTTCAGAGTTCTGCCTCTACCTCTTTGCTCTCCTAAGGCTTTGACCAGTGAAAGAACACACCAATAATTTTATGATTCTTTTGTTTCAAAAAGGAATCCTAGTGGCAGAAAGTTTCATACTTTTCATACTTGATGCGTGAACATGTGTATCTGTGTGTATTTTTGTTTTCCAGATGACTTGGTGTCTTTTTCCCATTTGGGATGGAACATTCTGAGTGTGTTCTTGGCCTCTTTTTGTCTTTACCCACTACTACGGACCTGTGAGATGAACTGTGTTCCGGGGTGCTATTCCGGCAGAATACCATATCTACTCTTGGTGTTTAAATTGCCGTCTTTAATACAGATTACTCACACGTCTATATCCTGGCCACTTTATCACCGTCCAGACCGTTATATACGGTACCAGCATGTCCTGGACATCTGCACTCGATTATTTCACAGCTTCATCAAACTCAGCATATCCAACCCATTCCACTTCTCTCTCTCTCGATCTCAGAAAATGGCATTATGTTTTACCAAATTCCTAAACTAGGAATTTGGGACTTGTGGTTGACTTCACTTCCCCCCTTTATTTCCATATCCTGGTGAGCACAGAGTATTACTGTGTTTCCCTTCCTCATTCCTCTCAGGTTTGTTTTATGGTTTCTGCTACCCCTTCCCTAGTTCAGTCCCACCTTTAGTTCTCTCCTGGCTTGCTGCAGTGGCCGCCTCCTAACTGGTTTTCTGTTTCCAGTTGTGTTCCTCTTCATCATAATCTGTGCATAAGAACTAGAAGGAGAAGTATTTTCTTAAATACAGTTCTTACTATAGTGCTTAAAAACTTTTTAAACGTCCATTGCCCTGGGATAGAGACAGGTTCCTTAATGAAACCTTGAAGGTTTTTTATTTTTATAATCTTGTCCTTCCTTACCTCTTCAATTTCCTCTTGTCATTTTATACTCCAGCCACATTCATTCACTTACAGTTGCCTACGGCCTTTGGGTATGCTGTCTTTAATACTTACATTTGAGCACTTACCCTATGCTAGACACTTGGCTGATACGCAATTTACCTTTGTTAATTTCCTTAATCCACTGTCCGTATTTTATAGAAGAAGAAATTGGGGTTAGAGAGATTTCAGTAACTTGCCCAAGCCTCTGTGGCTTCAGACCCAGGGAACTTGCCTCTGAAGCTTGTGGTCGTCATACCCTTGCTGTGTCCTGCTTACTCCTCAGCTCTTAACTTCCTCAAGTTCAGCCTTTCAGGCCCCCTCTGGAATGTTCAGGGCGGTTCACTGCTCTGAGTTCTTTTGGTGCCGCGTTATAAATACCTGCACTTTATGTATCCCTGTGAAAGCACTCAACATGCTGTTTTGAAATTCACTGGTAAATTGTCATTTTCCTTCATTGGTCTAAGTTCCTTGAGAGGTAAGACTCTCTGGGAACCAGAATATCTATTGCCTAGCATTGCACCTGCCATATTATATAGCAGGCACTACGCAAGTACTTGAATGAGAAATTGGCCCATTACTAAGAAACTTGTCATCAGGAAATAGGAGCCATCTACTTTTTCCTGAGTTTGTTTTACCAGACCCTCTGTGTGGAAGTAGGCAGGCTTCCACCATTGAATCTTTCAGCTGACTGGTTCTGCTGGAGCTTAACAAAAGCTCCCCATTCCTCCCACAGTTTCAGGGGTGTGGGCACTGTAATCTACCGTTCCTATTGGTAGCTACTCCCTAGACCTTCACTGACTCCTGGCAACTGACTTCATTTGGGTACTTGATATAAACCCTCAGGAGTACAGCAAGTAACTTCCCCATGTGCTGGACAGTGGTGACTTCTGTTGCCGACTGAAAAGTAATTCTGTTGACATGGAATTTTGAAGGCATCTGGCCACCCCGGAAGTCGTTGGTGCCATTTCCTGAGAAGCTCTAGTGAGTGCCGAGGGCTTTCCCCAAACCCACTGCCCCTCGTAGAGTGACTGCTGTTCTTCCCAGTGTTCTGTGTCTTCTCTCTAACCAGACATTGCCTGTGATGAGCCTAGCTAGCCTGCTTAGGCCTTGTCTTCGTCCTTGTTACCTAGGTCTGCCCTGCTCCACTCATGCTTATTACCTGTGTCCAGGTAGCTTTATATTTTGAATTGTAACGATGTGAGGGGGCCACAGCAGTCACTGCTAGGCTAATGCGATGACAATGCTTCAGGGCTTGGAGCTGCTGAGTGGCCCAAAGGGGAATTAGTCCATATTTCCCCCAGCAGGCACATAAACAGGAATAGCAGGTGAATATTTGCCCAGAAATGCATTTTACAACGAAAAGGAGTAAAATAAAATTCATTTTACCCAAGTTCTTTCCATGTAAGTTTCCAGAAACATTTTGAACAAATTGAAGCACCTGTATTTATTATTACTAAGTCCCATTAGTGTACAAAGAATGGGAAGTTGAGGTACCTCAGCACAGCATTCTGTAGTATTTTTAAGTGTGCTCCGTATAACATAATAGGAGGGAGAGGAAAACAGATGAAGAATAATCCTGTGTGATCTACCTCTGCAGACTACAGATAGCTCTACGTAGCAGTTGAATAGAAGGGAAGAATAGAGTGCAATATGTATACTTTTAGGAAGTATTTCTGAATTCATGAGGTTATAATTTTCTAAAAATTGCTTATTAAGCCAGGTTGGATGTGATTTTTAATATTGGTTTTTGTCTTTTATTTTTTATTATATTACATTTATTGAAGTCATAATGTCATAGAAGTGATTTGTCTTGTAAATATTTGATAAACAGGTTTTTATCTGATGGATTATTCACTATTTTTCAGTTTTGTAATAACCACTTGAAAGTTTACATTGCATATTTCTCTAACAGTAGACATGTGTGTAGTTAGAGCAGGGAGTGTTTTGATACTTGCAAATTGACTTGTTTAAATCTGAAGTAGAATTTTCTTTTAGGTATGGCGATTCAGTACTGCATTTTGTTCCGTTAATGAATGGAAGTTTGCCGACATCCTGAGCATGGCTGACCACCTGAAGAAGTGCAGTTACAATGTGGTGGAGAAACGGGAGGAAGCCATCCCACTGCCGTGTATGTGCGTGACACGAGAACTCACGAAGGAAGGGCGTTCGCTTCGCTCGGTTCTAAAGCCTGTACTTTAAACACCGTAGCTCCACTTGCACAGACCTGCAAACACCCGGTATAACTTCTTTGTAATATGTGACGCTTTATTAATGTATTAAAGATGACAACTAGCTAAATTTATTTTCACTATGTATATAATGTTTTGAAGTGACATATATTTTTATAAAGTACTGTTTAGTGGGGAAAAAATGCCTTAATGTTTGAGGTGTGTGAAATTTTTGGAACTTGGACAGGGTGACTTAATTTTTTGCTACACAATTTTCAAAATTAGTATTTTTAATGGTGTGCATATTTTGATTCCTAATTTTTTTTTGCTTCTTAAACTAACAAGATCCTGACCAAACATATTTCCTCATGTTTTCTGTGGGCTACAACCCATACATTCAAAAAGCAAAACTTTGATTCACCTTCTTGCCGCGTACATTTTTCAGATTTAAAAGTTCAGTTGCTTAAGATCATTGTGAAGATTTTGTCTCCTAGTTCTCCCTCATGCAGTTGACATACGGATGATCTCTGGTGTACACGCACATCATATTTAAAGTCGTGACTGTTTGGTAATGACATTTACCGTGTTTGAAAAGGAATTTGCAAAGAAGTTCTTACCTTAGGTTTTACAGCTCTCACTGAGAGAGTGGTCCCTGTGCCACTCTCCTCGTGTGAGACGCCACATCCGAAGACGCACAGCAGTGTGCTCCAAGACAGGGTAAAGCAGAGCAAACGGGCAAAAAGCCTGTGAATTTATTTTAATTTGAAGCTCTTCGTGGTATTATTTGCTAGGTACTTGACATAAGAAAAGAAGAAAATATACCTCATTTTAAGTTGGAATTGGGCGTATTGTGTAAATAAATTTCAGATATTCAGAATGCAAAGGCCTTAACTTTTTTAATAAGCATTTGAAATTTTTGCTTTTCGATGTTTATAAAAATCACAGTCATGTTGTTATAAGACATTTAAAAATGTGAAATTTGGTGTCTCCGTAAGATGACAATCATGAAATGCAGAAGCTGGTCGTGGGTGACAATCTCCTTAGAAGAGTTCCAGGTGGATTTTCACAGACTTCTCTGTCAGAAGAGTAGGAGTTGCATCTTTGTGTAAAGATCAGGGTGTAACAGGAAAATATTCAAAGACCTATTCTTGAACTATTTTATTATAATTTTCAAGGTGATTAATATTATTAACCTGATGTGGTCAACTAAAAAAATGAATATATCAATATTTAGAAGTAAATTTCAAAGTTGGGGACATGTATTTAAATAATTTGTTTTAAGTAACTTCTGGCATTTGGTAGTCTGAAGTGGTGACAAGTTACCTTGTTATAAAATACCAAAACTCTTCTGTGTATTTTCTTCCTCCATTTGTCCCTGACAGTGCTCCATTGTTACTAGGTTCCTGGTTCCCATATATGGCAATCGGGCCGGGCAGAGGCATTCCTTGGGCATTAGAAAAGAATTCTGAACTGTTTAAGACTTGTTTTGGTTGAATCAAGGCCTTATTACAGTTGAAAAATATAGCACTAAAGACCCATCAGTTGGCCTCACCCATCATTTTAATTAGAAGAATACTCATTTCTCAGTGCGTATACTTTCTTTTTCAACTGCGACTGAATGACATAACCAGTCTCTATTTCTGTGAAAAAGTCAGAAATCAGATCACAAATACTGTAAAATACAGCTCTGCCTTTTAAAGTTTTGCTGAAGAATGTGTCTGGTTAGGATAGCACGAACATCCACGTTTTGTTTTATGGTTGCACTTTTCAAAGTCCTTGGATTTTAAGTTTAGACTTCTTGTTTCTGCACTGGATCATGGGATAGTTAACATTTTTCCACCTTATGTTTCTTTTCCACACCTTTGGCTGTTTTCTTTTTTGTTTGTCGTGCCACCATACTATTTTGTTAAAAATGTTTTCTTTGTGCAACATTTGTTCAAATTCTAATAAAATTAATATTTCCCTTTATATGGCTCAGTAACTTAAAAAGAAAAACGATTATTTAAATAAAACTTTAATACTTGTTTGACAAATTCCAAACACAGTCATATTGTTTCTGTAGAGTGGATTTCTGCATGTTAATAGGAGCTGCTTGTTGATGATCACTCACCCATGTTTCATTGGTGAGCATAAACTTCTCTTTTAATATGAAAAATTCATTAGTTAACTCACGGTGTTTCCTCAGCGTCTTCCTGAAAGTAGTCCCACCTAGGGGTCTTGAAAGGCTAAAGAGTTTATAGCAATCTTCTTTTTCTAAAGTTTGTAATGGGCACAATTTATCTAGCCTTTTAAGCATGAAAAGATTGTATGCCATCCAAGTAAATTGACATTTGAGAAGTCTTTGTTGTTTTGTTAGTGCTCGCTAACCATCAAGATAAATGGCAAGTATCAGGATAGAGGGAAATAATCTGAAATCACTTTTATCTGCTGCCTCCTTTCCCAGAATGACCTGTTATTTTAGTTCTCCTCTCCTTCCCTCCCTCCCCCCCCCACCAAACTCTGGGGTGGGAGCCAGCAAACTGTTTTAACAAAGGCCTTCTCGTAATTATGATTCACAGTCAAGTGTGAGAACTTAGAGCAGCGATTTTCAACCTTTTTCATCTCATGGCACATAGGAACTAGTTAGTGAAATCCTGCAACACACCAAAATACATATTTTTTGCCCATCTGACAAAAAGGTATAATTTTGATCCATTCACACCTGGCTGTCATCATTTTTAAAAATTGGACAATCTAAGGGAAAAGAGGTCAATGTTTCTGCCTAAATAGTCAGGTATTGCATGTTTGAAAAATTCTTGGGGCACACCGGTTGAAAATTGCTGAATTAGAGGAAAGACTAGGACATGCCATCTATTCTCCTGAATGATGTGTTATTGGAGTGAGTAACCGTGTGTATGTACATACATGTATAACCCAAAGTTATGAGTTAATTCATAGTTAAATGATATACATTGTGTTAATATTATAGCCATATGACAAAATACATTGGTACCATGGTTGTTGGACGTTATTTAAAAACAAATATTTACTAGTATTTTAATGTCATGTTATTACAAGTCTTTCTTCTGTTCAAGGTAAATCGTAGTGCAACTTGTAGTTCATTAGCACTTACATTAGCCTAGTTCCCGTTCTTTCTCTGGTTCGGTGGTTGCAGAGTGATGTGAACGTATTAGATTCCTAGAATAAGTAAAGAGAGTAGAAGTAGACAAATACTGTTTGTAGGAATCCCCTCAACCCTATTAATGAGAGATTTTAAAGGTTGAGCTGTTGGTTTAGCAATAGCATAGAATCTTTTTTGGTTTTTGACAGTGTTACATACTCCATCAATATTGTTGCTATTAGTCACTATTCCTTAACATTGGGATCTTAGTACCATTGAAGATAATGGGGTTTTCAATAAAACCTCCATATTCCTTGAAGACAGAGTAGTTTTACTACTATATTGGTAACAGATTTTTACCTCTGGTGATTTGAATGTAATGTTTGGCGTTTGGAAGCAAAACCCATTTAAGTTTTGCATTTCGACTTGAGAAGACATGAGGCTTATTAATTTTAAAATGTTTCTAAGGAACAGCGATGCAAACATTGAAGAGATATGTTTGTTTCACGCGTGACACGCCACATCGACAGGTGATAAGACTGGGGCCTGCAGTGGTGGCCGTTTAGAATTGCAGTAGGAAGGAAACAGTTGGCCCTGATTTTTTCAATAAGCTGGACCCAGTCTTGGATGGAAAGAATGCATTTGGCTGGGTAGCTAAATACTGCTCTAAGTAATTTTACTTAACGTGCTCGAGAGGCCTAGAAAGAGAGCATGAGTTATTCTTGTAGAGAAAATCAACTCATCAGTGACTTGTTCATTGTGTTTAAAATAATTCAGTGTGGGTTTTGTTAGGATTGGAGCTCAATCTGATTTCAAACAAAAACATTTGCAGTGTGTAAGCAGAGGCCAACTCGAGAGGAGTCAACTTTCTAAATAAGGGAAGAGGAAGGGCGGCTTCTCCCAGGCACCTTGTATGGAGTTATTTTCTTCTATTTAAAAGATCAAAGTAAGTTCACAAGATACCTTTTCAAGTTTCCAGTTTATGGATGAAAAAACTGCAGTTCTTCAAGTTCAGGTACTGCAGAGTGTGTGGAGGTGTTTGAAAGACGTGTCCCAATGTGGTTTACTTTTCTACATTATAAATGCAGAAAGCGAAGGGATTTAGATATAAGAAAAGTACTTCAGAGAATGTTGCCTAGGATATTTGACTCCTAATAAGCATTTTGGAAAGAATTTTGGGTCATACTAAAAAGAAAAATAGGAAGTAAGCACGGTATGTTCTGAAAATTCTTTGCAAAAACTGCAGTCTTTTGCTGAATTTTTACAAGTATTTTACTGCATCTGTGAGTAGTAAAATTTATAAATTCATTGTTTATATGTATATTTATTTGCATGTATAATCCCCATTAATTGGCCAAGTAGGTTTTAATACATCTTGAGATACATAATGGAGATAAATGTTGAGGTGCTTTTTTTTTTATCAATACCTTAGAACATTTCAAAACTGATATTTTGTATCCAGAATGATGTTCCAATGTATTATGTGGTGAGTGACTTCTCATTAATTTAATGAATTACACAGAAGTGGGTTACAGGGGTGATTCATGAAATGCTTTATAGAAATACGGTAAAAAGTCATTGATATTTCTATTTTATATATTTTTTATCTTTTTGACTTGCTGGACTGGTCGCTATTCTTTATTGTGAAGGAAAGCATTTCTACAGTAAACTGAAAAAACAAGGGAAATGCGTTTCTTTTTCATTAACACCAATAAAATCTTGAGCACCCCTCCAAGTAATTTATTGGCCCATTTGCATGCAGATATTATGATAGGAAGTGATTCTTCGATACATAGCTAGTTCTAGTGGTGGTAAGAGTGTATGTGTTTGAAAGTAACAAAACTGCATTTCTGTTGAACTCCTTAAGACTGACCAAATCATCAGGTCAAATTATCCTTTCCCAGTAAAAGCAAATTCATCAAGTTTAACTTTTTACCTTTTTCTAATATAAATTGTTGTAATTTTTTTTCTCAGACAATATCCGTAAACAGGTAAATAGGTTGACATGTGTTGGTTCATTCATTGGCAGGGGAGCTGCCTAGAGTTAGAGTTCTATGCCCCGTCCAATTAAAGAGTGGCATTAATTGTTTCATTATTCAGTGGTCTCATATAAGAACAAAAGCAGTAACTTATTATTGTGCAAAAGATTGAAGTTGAAAAAAGGAGATTCTGCCGTTTGCTGTCCTCCTAAATGCTTTTTCCATTGGAACCCTCCTGTCTGTATTAATTGTCATTATTGCTTGTTTATCACATAACTTCAATTTTCTGTCCAGGTGATCAAAAGTCCTAAATTAAGTACATAGTTTTAAAAAACTTGTTTTGCTAATCAGCCTATGATAAGTAGTTTTGGTCAATAAGTTTATATTTGATTAAGTAACTTCAACTTCTTTTAAAGTATGTCAGCTCAAAAATGTGTAGTATCGAATAATTGAAATATCTTTCAGGTTTAACCATATTCTTTGGATAAAAGAAATCAAACCATAGAAATGGAAAACATAATAGATATTACATCTGGTCAAGAGTAGAATTACTCAGTGAATATTTAATTGTCAACTGGATGGCTTTATGTCAATTCACAACTTTAAAAGATTGTTACCTGTGTTAGAAAGAAATTTGAAATAAAGTGGGAAATAGTATTGATTCCCTACAACATTCCAATAGGCTCTGACCTATGAAAATAAATTGCTTTGAACAATTAATAATTTGGAGGACATAAGGTCGAAATATTTTTGTGCTGCATTTAAAATGGTACAGGTGGATTGTTCATCTGATCAGTGTTCAAGCACCAGTCAGTCCTGGAAACTTGAATTGTATTTTACAGTGTAATTGCACTGACTCGTTTACCTCAGATGTTGTTGTATCTTTTCATGATTTACATTTTCCTTCTCAAATGCGAAAGCATATGGCTTTTCTTGAAAAAATACTAAATGAAAGATGCTAGACACAAGAGGCCACATAGTGTATGATTCTATTTATGTGAAATACCCCAAATAGGCAAACCCATGAAGACAAATCAGATTAATGGTTGCTAGGGGCTGGGGAAGTGATTGCTTAATGGGTACTGGTTTCCTTTTGGTGATGAAAATATACTGGAACAGGATACTGTTGATTGCACAGCATCGCGAACGTAGTAAACGTCACCGAATTGTATGACTGTGACAGTAATTGGCTTCAGTATCAATGTTCACTTTTCATCTTTTACGTTTTCTTATGATTCCTTGTGGCACGTCTCAGTTTAAAGGTCCATATTTAATATCATGCTTTGAAAAAATTATATAATTTTCAGGATTATTTTTTATAGTTTTATACTTTGTTTTCCTTTTAAAGAGAAAATACAATGATGTGATAGATAAGACTTAATAAATTGAAGTAATGTATACATCTTGTATTCTTTTGTATTGTCTTGTGGGGAAAAAAACATTTGAGTCTTGGGATTGGTAGGTACTTCAATGGTCATTTATTTTTTTATTTTAAATTTGGAGAAATCCAAGCTTAGTCTGTTAGGGTGTCCATGCAACAATCATTTATGGAGCTCATGCCTGGCACTGTGTAGGCTTGGTTCTGGAAGGTTGTGACATGCCTGAAATTACGCAGGAATTACTACTTCCCCTTCCCGTTCCCTCCTCCTCCTCCTCCTCCCCCTCCCCTATTCTCCCCATCCTATTCTATCTCTGGTAACTACGCCACATACACGGACAAATGGAGAAGGGGATGCTCTAGGCAGAGATTCACTTGAAATGGTTCTTCCCATAACTCTTCCCTAGACTCTTTAAAGATGTGTTCTTTAGTCAAATACATGTGACCACAAATAACCTTTTACTTGAATGCACTTAATGTTTACTTCCATGACCTGCGGAAAGCGGAAATTACAGGCTCCCCCAACTATTCAAAAGTAGAGTGTTCCTATGAAAACACTTGCAAGCTGAAATGGTGTAAAGCAAAGAAGCAATTACCATTAATTTATATGGAAAAAATTAGCATCCCCATACCCAAAAGATAACCTACCAATCATACCAAATAGTGCATAAAACCTAAAATAAGACTAACATATAGTAAAAGTAGGAATGATATGGTAAACACAGACCATACAAGGAAATAATATATGCACAGTGTGGTTTCACTTATTAAAAACTAATTTCTCCTTAAGTGCAACTTAATGGAACACTGCTTTGTATACAAGTACCGATCCACTCAACAGACTTTCCATTTTATCTACTACTGGGTGGCCGTCTAAAAGAGGCCACTTCGGTACCAGCAGAATTGATAGGAACTTGGGCAGCTTTCAAGACGTTTTCTGCATGTAAGTGGTATGAATGCTCAACACAGGCAAGTTCAATGCACACGCAATGTTTTAATTTTGTTCACAATAATGGCAATGCTAATGGTGTGTCATTTTGTACTAAGCACAACACCCTTAGGAGCTCTCTTATGGCTTTTCTGATGCCTGAGGACACTCGCTAATGAATGTACAAACCAACAGAGATAAAGCACAGAGCTCGCAGACATAGCTCAACGCCAAGGGCCCTGGTGCTGAGGGCCACAGTCTCTGCTCCGGGTGTGGCTGCTCCGTAACCGCTGGCTGCAAAGCCAGTGCTGGACACGGTTTACACAAAAGCGAAAATCTTCGGATCCTATTCATTAGTGGAAACAGGTAGTGCTATAGGTCTTTTGTAATATGACAGCGAAGTGGGGTAATGTGAACCTTTGAAAAGTGGGGTATACCTGTATTTTAAACCAATAATTTTCCACTAACGGAAACCAATAATGTTCTGTGGAGCCGACTTTGGAAAATTGTTGGTTAAAATGAATGTGAAAAAATGTTAAATTGCTTTGCAAATAACTGTCCCTGCCATATCATTGGGGGTATATATGCCGAACTAGGTGTTCCAACTGGAACAAGAATGGGTGTAATTAATAGGGCCTGGCAGCACGGGACTGGTGGTGTAAACCGTCAGCCCAAACACGAAGTTGGCTAGAGGAGACTTGCACTCCCATCGCTCTGCGCGCCGCAGCGGGCTCCAAGCCAGAGAGCGCAGGAGCAAGGGAAATAACCGTGATGATTCACACTTGAACCTGTTTGTTGTGGTTTTCCACGTCAGTTCTTCCTTATTTCCTTCATTGTGAGGCATTTCTACAACAGTTAGGGCTGCTTCCCAATTGGGCTATTTGAACCTCTTCATCATCGCCTCTCCCTCCACCTTCTGGCGGGAACATTTCCTGTCCTCTTACGTCTCTGAGCCTTCACATAGGCTTTTCCCTTGGCCTAGAATTCCCTCCCCAACCTATTTGCCCCGTTAACTTCAGTTCATTGGTGAGGATCCTATTCTGATGTCACCTGATGTTTTCCCTGGACCATTCCAAGCCAACGAGGCAAGCTTGTTTATATTCCCATTTTTGATCGTACCTTTTTTCATTATTCATTGCACTGCACTGCCATTATCTATTTACTGGTGTCTGTACATTGTTATAGGTTGGGGGCCCCTCTAGGTACAAATCGTGTCTCATTTGGCTTTGGATCCTATGCCTAGAAGAGGGCCCAACACACAGAAGGCATTCAGTAGGTGTCTGTTAACTAATAACAAACACGATTGAGTAATTTTTAATGCTGTTTCAGTTAGCTTTTGCTGCATAACATGCCACTCTAAAGCTCTGTGGCTTGACCCAAATTTAATGAACTCATGATTAGTTGGCAGGGCTTTTCTGGTCTGGCCTGACTGGACCCATCTCTGCCTGACTGGCTCCCACATCTGTGGTCAGCAGATGGGTCAGCTGGAGGTTAGAGGATCTAAGACAGGCTGACTGACACACCGGATAGTCGGCAGGCTGCTGGCTGGGGCGACGGGCATGATGAGGCCGTGTTTCTCATCATCCATAAGGCTAGCCTGGGCTATGTAAATGGCAATCGGAAGAACAGCAAGAGAGTACGCCCCAAAGTGCAAGCCCTTTCCAATCCACCTGTCCCATTAGCTAATACGCCATTTTCCCAAGCAGTTATAGGGCCAATCCCTGACTCACGGGTTGGAGAAATAGCCTCTACCTTTCAACAGGCAGAAAAGAAAAGTCATCTTGCAAATGAGTATGAATACATATAAGAATGGGAAAATCATCTCCATTTAAATGTACCACAAATGCCGGGCAATTTCCAAATAGGATAGTTCCTCCTCCCTTCTTTAGATATCTGTGACTAAAATCTCTGAATATTAAAATCTAGGGCCAATTCAAAAGAATCTTCTGCTTTTTTCTCTTTTTTTCAAATTGAAAAGAGAGTAAAAAAGTAATGAATTTTGTCCTCCAGAAAACGTACATCGGAATTTCTTGAGGAAAACCGAGTCAGAATAAAATAATCACATTCTCGAAAGGCTTCTGTGTTTAACTCTTTTGGGCTGAAGGGAAGTCATCAGACCCTGTAGCTTTTTCACAGTGGTGCTGCGTGATGCAGAAGTGGTGGTGAGCCTGTCCCTCCAGGATGTTTGCTGGAGTAGTGTGCAGTAAAAGATGCAAGGCTCCGAGACAATACCAGAGCTGGAGAGTGGGGAGAAGTTTAGGGAAACACAGGGTCCGGTGTGTCTGGATGGGAGGAGAGGACTGGGGAGGGGACAGAATGTTCTGAGCAATGTGGACAATGTAGCTTCCAATGCGGAATCATTTGATGTTTGCCGGGAGAGAAGAATCAAGCTTGGAATTCTTGTTGGAAACCGTTTGGGCTCCTGGCCCATGCTGCCTTGAATGTAACTCAGTGTAGGGACTGAGCCGTATAGAACACAAAATACGTTCCGTTTCAAATTAGGGTAATAGCGCTGAAGATAGAACATTGCTAAAGCAGGAGGCTCTGAAGGTGTGTGTTGATGGGCCGGAGAGTTCCGTGGCCAGCGTCCGTGCGCGCTCCCTGTCTCAGTGGTGGCTCAGGCAGCGGGAAGGGTGGGGCGCATCATTCTGTGCAAGGTCGGCGGGGAGGAGAGGAGCACTGTGGTGGGAAAGTGACTCATGATCCTGACAAGGTGCACAGGGTCTGTAGTCAAAGCCCAGGTTTATTGCTGACATTCGTAATGTGTGTATCCTTTTTCTGTTTCTCTGTACTGCTCTTGATGGTGGTTTATGCATTTTTTTCAAAGAATCAACTTCAGCTTTGTTAATTTTCTTCTTGTCTGTTACATGCTGTTGGATTTTTTGCCCCTTAGCGTTATTGCTTCCTCTGTTTCTGCCTTGTGTTTATTTGTTCTTTATCAGATTCATACTGTGAAAACTTAGAACATTGATTTCAAACTTTTTCTTTGATAACATATGCATTTAAAGATGCTCATTTCCCTCTAATCATTGCCTCATTCATACAGATTTTGAAGTGTTGTATTTCATTATCATTCCATCCAAAAGAGTATCTGATTTCCCCTCTGATTCCTTCTCTTATGTATTTAGAAGTATGTTATTATATTTTCAAATTGGGAGAATTTTATAGATAATAGTTGTTACTGATTTTTAATTGCACTGTGTTCAAAGAATATACTCTGTATGATTTCAACTTTTTGAGGTCGTTCATGACCTTTATTTTAGGGGCCAGCATGAGGCAGTCTTGATGAAGAATCCCTGTACACTTGGATTGAATGTGGAGTCTGCAACTGGCGCTATATCATTTGCCAGGCATCGCCCACACATTATGTATCCCCACTGGCTTCTTTTGCACTTGCTCTGTCAGTGATTGAGAGGGGTGTTTAAATCTCCAGCTGTAATTGTGCATTTATGTCTGGTTTTACTTCTGTTAGTTTTTGCTTCAGGTATTTAGAAGCTCATAATAAGTGTATATTCCTTTATTATTATGTCTTCTGAAGGAATTGATCCTTTTATCATTATGAAATATGCTTTATTTCTGGTAAAAGATAAGCCATAGGAAGGAAATGATAGGAAAATAAAAACTGGGGCAAAGAGGCATCGGGAAGCAGGGGATGAGTGGCAGCTTGCAGTTTTTAGAAGTGATCCGAGAAAGCCTCCTTAAGAAGACAACATTTGGACAAAAACGTGAAGTTGTTAGGCAAGTGTCAGTCTAGGGGAAGAGGGTTCCGGGCAGGGAGTAGAGGAAAGTACAAATGCTCCCAGACGAGAGTGTGCCCAGTATTTTCAAGAAGTAGCAAGAAAGCCAGTGTGGCTAGAAAGGAGTGATGGAGAAAAAGGTGAGAGATGATGGGGAAGCTAATGGAAGACCAGATCATGCAGAGCCTTGGAAGTTTTTGTGAGACTTTGGCTTTTACTTTTAGTGCAATGGGGAGTCATGACATGGCTTTGAGCGTGACTTGCTCCATGCTCTGTACTGAGTATAGGTTGTAGCAGAGCAAGGGGCAGAAGCAAGGAAACCTGTGTGCAGACTTCTGCAGTAAGTAGTCCAGGCACGGGAAGGGGTGATGTAAGCCAGGGGTGAGCAGTGAATCAGCAAAGCCTAAGAGAACAGGAGGAGTGAGGCAGGGCGTCAAGTCTTTCGGACTGCAGAAATAGAACGTTTACCCCATCTCACAAATAGGAAACGAAGATCCAGCTCAGTTCCGTAGTGACCCCCTAGAAAATAAATAACAGGGAAGTTTAGCGAGGCCTCCGTTGAGAACTGTGTGCCTGTCTGTGGCTGTCAGCTGGAGAAGGGCCCTGTGAGTCTTTGGTCAGTGGGATAGCAGCCCTGAGAGACAGGGTTCAAATGAAACATTTTGTAAGGTGGGCACAGGTGGGCAAAGCTGCTTACAAATTAAGTGAATTCTTTAGTTAGTAACAGAAAGGCCTGAAGTTTTTGGAAATACTGCTTTAAAATTTATACAGATTATATTACCAAAGGGGATAATGGACTTTTTATAGTCAGTCTCACTGATATGCTACAGAGAAGATATATCATGAATAATCTAAGTATATTCATGGAAAGTTTTGAAAGTGACATCATCAAAAATGTTCTCAATGCAGAAACATGAGATAAAATGCTGTTTCTAAGAAGTAGGTGTTTTAAGATGTTAAAAAGGTAGCACATGTTAAAGTAGGAAAATAGATACTACAGATAAAATATTAGCATCAATTTTTATCACTTAATAGCAATCACATTTAATACTTAAATTTTTAAATTTCTAGGTGTTTTTATAAACTCTTTTTTGGCCCAAATGATACTATATTGCAAATATTGCTTTGTGAGTTGTTTTTTCCAATCAATAACCTCTATTTTCCATTTCAGTAAATTTTTATTTCACCTACTGCCCAGGACATATTCGATTTTTTTCTAATTATGCTGCACAATGTTTTTTACAGATGGTTTGTTCAATGAATTCTCTGATCCAAGCTCACATATTACATCTGGTTGTTATGTATTATAAGTGCGTTTTAAACTAGCACAATTTTTTCTTGTGACACCAACTTATTGAACAGTCCAGATCAGACTTGTGTATGAACCATTTCCTGCCTTTGTCTGATTGCTCTCTTCATCAGCTTTCTCCTGCATCCCTGGTATTACCTGAAAACAAAGTTAAATGCAATCAGTCTTTTTTGACCAGACTACATCTTAGTAGATATTGCACTTAGGAGTACCTTTAATACTTTTTAAAAACACATCGTGACAGAGGACACAAATAACATGAAAAACTATACATCCAGTTATTTCAAATCTCTGAGTTAGTCATCAGACTCAACTCAATCTTCATGAATGTTTTTATCATAGCACCTCAAGAGAGGTGAAAGGTCAGTTTGAGCTTTATAATCTTTGCTTTTCTTTTTCCTCTCTCCAGTAAAGGTGCACATGGACAATGACATAGTACAATGAAGAGCATCAGGAAAAAGGGGAGAAAAGTAAGAGACCTTGTCATTCACAAATTGACAAAACCTCTAAGTAACATGCATTAGAGTAAAAAGCACAGATGCATTTATTTCATTATTTAAAATTTCAGCGTATGGGGTGGCATTATTGAGTATGTTACAGTGAGAATCTCAAATAACATTTTTTCTGCAAAAGTAATAAAAATACTGGCAAATAGATAGTCAAAATTAACATTTTTATAATTCAGGAAATTAACCAAAAATCCAGGAAACAGTTATTCAAGAAAATGGCTGAATCTCAGTAAGAACAGGAAGCTTTAGGACATTTTTTTGGTGATTTAATCTTCACTGTACTTTTTCCATTACCATTTACTTGTCTTATACGCCACCCCCCAGCAATCACCACACTGTAGTCCATTTCCACGAGTCCTTTTCAACTTTTTGCTCAATCCCTCCACCCCTCAACCTCCCCCTCCTTAGCTGTCATTCTGTTCTCTGTCTATGACTCTGTGTTATTTTGCTTGTTAGTTTAGTTTGTTCATTAGATTCCACATATGAGTGAAATCATGTGGTATTTGTCTTTCTCTGCTGCTTATTTCACTTAGCAGAATGTTCTCCAGGTCCATCCATGCTGTTGCAAAGGATAAAATTTTCTTCTTCTTGGTGGTCGAGTAGTATTCCATTGTGTACATGTCCCCTAGCTGTTTTATCCACTCTTCTATGGAGGGACATTTGGGCTGCTTCCATATCTTGGCAGTTGTAAATAATGCTGAATTGCACATAGGGATGCTTATGTTTTTTCAAATGAGTGTTTTGAGTTCCTTCAGATATATTCCCAGAAGTGGGACTGCTGGGTCAAAAGGTAGACCCACTTCTAAATTTTTGAGATATCTCCATAGTGTTTCCCACAGTGGCTGCGCCAGTCGGCATTCCTACCAACAGTGCACTGGGGTTCCCCTTTCTCCACATCCTCTCCAACACTTGGGGTTTGTTGATGTACTGACTATAGCCATTCTCACAGGTGTAAGATGGTCTCTCACTGTGGTCTTAATTTGCATTTCTCTGATGATTTGTGACATTGAACATCTTTTCATATGTCTATTGGCCACTTGTATGTCCTCTTCGGGGAAGTGTCTATTCAGATCCTTTGTCCATTTTTTAATTGGGTTGAGTTTTTTTGGTGTTGAGTTTTATAAGTACTTTATAAATTTGGGATATTAACCCCTTATCAGGTTTATCAGTGAATATGTTCTCCCATTCTGTGGGTTATCTTTTTATTTTGTTGATGTTTTCCTTTGCTGTGCAAAACCTTTTTAGTTTGATATAGTTCAATTTGTTTATTTTTTCTTTTGTTTCCCTAGGCAAGGAGATATAGATATTGATAAGATATTGCTGTGAGCGATGTCTGAGAGTGTGCTGCCTATGTTTTCTTCTATGACTTTTATGGTTTCAGGTCTAACATCTAAGTCTTTGAGAGATTTTGAGTTTATTCTTGGGCGTGGTGTAACAAGGTGGTCTAGTTTCATATTTCTGCACATACCTGTCCAGTTTTCGCTTTAGGACATTCTTAATTTCCCCCGATCCTATCTCCCTTCCCTAAGCTCCATGGAAATCTAGAAAACCAACAGCTTGCAATCATGGTGAAATCCAGTGGCTGTGCAGTGACCGGAGGGTCGGGATGGGTTTGGAGGCAATTCCAAGTCCTGTTCTCAGAGAAATGTAATTATTTAAACCACCTGGCAGCTTTCTGGCAAACTCTGCTTGTCCTGCACGTCTTTGTTTGACCTGATTCAGACCTCACCTGATGTTAGCTGCCTTTACCCAGGGACATTTACTGAAAATAATCAGTAGTAATTGTTTAACTTTGCAGCCATGTGAGGCAGCGACAGTGGCCGGGGCAAAAAATAGTCAAATGAAAAATTTAAAAGGAAAAGCTGAGAAGTGCTATGTCCATAGGGGAACCGGGCAAAGTTCTGCCATATTATCGGAATCTGTGAGTGTGTGTGCATAGGCAGGGTTGTCTGCATGCTAGGACAGACCGAGAAGGCCGTAAGCCCGGTCTGACCTTGAGGCTTTATGCAGGAAGGCTGCAATGAAGTCATGCCCAACACACACTCAGGAACATCTGAGGAAGAATGAATCTTTCGGAAAGAACGTAGACAGTAAATCAAATCCACAAGAAGGAATAAAGAGTTCTCGTAAGAGTAACTACAAAGGTAAATACAAATGACAGCATGAGTGTAATTCTTGCCTGTAACTTCTTTTTCCTCCTAAAAGGCAACCGTATAAAGCAATCATTAGAAATATGTGTTCATTGGCATACAGCATATAA
>PVKM010012407.1:0-31734 GCA_004027735.1 Carollia perspicillata | reverse complement strand
TGATTTATTCCCTTCTGTTGAGTCTGCATTACTGTTCCTTTGAACTTTAAATATTATCCAATATTACATTACAGAGAAATATTTTTTATGATAAAGCGTTAAAATCAGTTCAATACCGAATAATAATTTACTGTTAGCTTGACTCCAATTAAGTAGATACTTTTCTTAGAATATTTTAAACCAATCAATAAGTAAGAGGAAAAGTGAATATCTGAATTCATTTCCCCATATCGTTTTCTAACAGCAATCATGATATTCTATACTTATATCAAAACAGTTGTTTCCTCAGAATGTTTCTTATTGTGATTTGAATATGGATTTTGTATTTGTCTATTTATTTTTAATGGTGGCTAGTGCTTTAGTATTTGTACTTAGTATTACAAAATGCTGTGATGCAGAGGAACATTTGTGCCTCTTAGGGGTGATTTCAATTTTCTTCCACTACAATGCTGGCCAGTGGATAACTGGCTCACCAGAATTAAGGAGGGATGAGAAATTAAAGCTAATAATAGGAAGTTCATTTTATAAATATTAGGAGGAAACAAATCTTTAAAAATCCCAACAGACAGAGATCACACAAAATTAGGGTACTCGATGGGCTGATTGGAGTGCCTGTGAGTGGGCACTACTTGGATTCCCATTTTTTTAAATATTTTATTTATTTATCTTTAGAAGGGAAGGGAAGGAGAGAGGGAGAGAAATATCAATGTATGGTTGCCTCTTGTGCGTCCCCTGCTGGGAACTGGCCTGCAACCCAGGCATGTGCCCTGACTGGGAATCGAACCGTGGTTGTTTGGTTCACAGGCCCGAGCTCAATCCACTGACCTAAATCAGCCAGGGCTCAAGGATTTCCATTTTATAAGTGAGGAAACTGAGGATCAGAGAGTTGAAATCACTTCTGCAGAGTCACATGACTGGCAGGTGGTTGGCACTAGATCATTGGATTAAATATGGAATTAGGCTACTTGTAAGAACTGCTGGTGAAATAGCAAGAGAGCACATATCTGTTGAATGAACTCTCTGACAGTCTTCTGTCATTGGATGCTTAATTACTTCTCACCACCATTCTGTAGATTGGATATTATTATGTCCCTTTTGCAGATAATGAAACACAGGCTTGGAGGGTGAAGCCATCTGCCCACATTGTCCACTTGGTAGGCAGCGAATCAGCATTTGAACCTTGAGCTCTGAGTGCAAAACCTATGCCCTCTACTCTACCTAAGAATTGTAAACATTTTTAAGTGGGGAAATACTTTACTGGAATAAATTCTTTCATAAAAACCCAAGCTAGGTAAGATGTTGTCCCCTATGTTACCTATGTTACCCCATAGGTAAGTCCCCTATAGTCACCCTGAGACTTTGCCTGAGGACTGAGGGGTTTGAAAGTTCCCACACTGCCCTGCTGCTTCAAGCCATTCTGGACAGTTAAGAGTTTGCAATTTCACATAATGTCCCAGGTACATTCCTATTAACACACACAGGCATAGTCCTCCTCCATAACTGCCATCAACTCAAGTATTTATTGAGTGTATACTATGTGCCAGACTGTCTTCTAGAAGCTGAGGGATCAAAGACCAAGTTCAGAGCTTTTAAGAGCTTCTATTGTTTTTACTGTCATCACTTCTTTAGTGAGTCATTTTAAATAGTATCTTGATTATATCCATCTCGTACTACATTTTATGCCTCTATATGGCAGACAATGTGTTTTATTAATTTTTATAACTCCCGCACACACCTACTATAGCAGTATTCCCAATGCATCCCTTCTTTTATACACACTGTTAAAGTCATAAGGATATAACATACATTTTCAGAAAAGCCATCCCTCCACTTAAATAAATTCCATTTATGATCATGTTTATAATTTCCATATAGCTTGAAATTTTGTCAAATATTTACTACTTTTAGAAATGCAAATTGGCAATTGTGATCAATGAGTCAATCAGAAAGTATGATTCATTCTTTGGTGTAGGGTACTTAAGATTGGTTAAAAGATGAGACTGAATATTGGCTGACTGCCTAACTTATTAAAAACATACTAGCCACCTAAAAATAGTGGGCTTGTGAGAATGTATCAGGGCACTAGGATTTTCTCCTCTGAGTGGGGTTAACACTGCTGAGTAAATGTTTTTCTTGGTGAAAGGCAAATACCATATAATCTCACCTATAAGTGGAATCTAATCAACAGAACAAACAAGCAAGCAAAATATAACCAGAGACATGAAAATAAAGAAAAACTGCCAATAACTAGAGGGGAGGTGGGAGGGAAGATAATGGGGGAAAGAAGGAGAAGGACTGTCAAGGAACATGTATAAAGGACCCATGGGCAAAGACAAAGGGGTGGGGGAGGATTGAATGTGGAAAGTGGGAGTGGGGAGAGTAAGGGGAGGAAAATGGGGACGCCTGTAACTGAACAACAATAAAAATAAATAAATAAATAAATAAATAAATAAATAAATAAATAGTCTTCTAAAATGACATATAAATATTTTCATTTCTATTTAATAATACCAAAAATATTTGTTTCTCTTTAAAAACTATTATATTACTAAATAATTATTTGGCATAAGAGGTCTTAAAAATTTGTTAACTATGCCAGGAAACATTTTGAAAGTTGGCAGTTATTGCCAATGACTAACTATTGCAGAGTTGTATGCCTGAGGCAAATAACCATTTTTTAAAAATAAAAATTTTCACATGACCTTTTTCTCAGGATTGTTTTTAAGATTTATTGATATATAATTGACAAAATTATGTGATGTTTAAAGTGTACAGTGTCATGCTTGTATATACTTTATGTATTGGAAATTTTCCCCATCAAGTTAACATATCCATCACATCATATATAGATATAGATATGTAAATATAGATATAGATTTAGATAGAATGATATAGATACATAACTAAGTCCTACTCCCTTAGCATGTTTCAATTACACAATACAGCACTTTCAACTGTAGTCACCATATTTTACTTTAGACCTTCAGACCTTATTCATCTGTAGCTGAAAGTGTGTGCCCTTTCCCATACCTCTCCCTATCTTCCCCACCCTCCAGCCCTTGGCAACCACTTGTTTGCTCTCTTTCTATGAGTTTGTCTCTTCTTTCTCTATTGCTTGCTTGCTTGCTTGCTTTCTTCCTTCCTTCATTCTTTTTTATGATTCTACATATAAGTGAAACCAGGCAGTATTTGTCTATTTCTGTCTAAATTTTTCCAGTTAGCATAATGCCTTCTAGTTGCAGTTCTATTATGCAAATGATAAAATTTCATTCTCTTCTAAGGCTGAATAATATTTTTTCACATTCTTTCATTTTTGTTCAAGTACAGTTGTCTCCACTTTCCCCTCACCACTCCTCATCACCCCAGCCATCCCCACTTCCCACCCTTGATCTTGACCTGCTTTGGTTTCTTCAAGGTGTCCTTCATACATATTCCTGAAAAAACCTTTCCCCCCATTATCTCCTCCCCCCCCCCCCCCCAGTTACTGCCAGTTTGTTCTTATCGAGATCTTGATTTCATTCCCTTAGGACTGATATTCAAAAGTGGAGTTGCTGGATCATGTGGTAGTTCTATTTTTAATTTTTGAGAAAACTCCATACTGTTTTCCACAGTCCTTACACCAATTTACATTCCCACCAACTGTTCACAGAGGTTCCCTTTTCTCCACATCCTCATCAGTACTCTTTTTATCTCTTGTCTGTTGACAATGTCCACTCTAACAGATGTAAGGCAGTATCTCCTTGGGTTTTTTTATTTGCACTTCCCTGATGAATAGTGTGGTAGAGCATGTTTTCATGTACCTGTTAGACATTTATATGTCTTTAAAAGAGTGTCTCTTTAACACTGGCTGATGTAGCTTAGAAGATTGAGCATGGGCTGCAAACCAAAAGGTCACTGGTTTGATTCTCAGGGTACGTGTGCGTTGTGGGCCAAGTTTCCAGTGGGGGCAGGGCGCATGAGAAGCAACCACACAATGATGTTTCTCTCCCTCACTTTCTCCCTCCCTTTCCCTCTTTCTAAAAATAACTAAATAAAATATTTTTTTAAAAAAAGAGTGTATGTTTAGACTCTGTGCCCATTTTAATTGAATTATCTGGGTTTTTGCTATTAAGTTTTATGAGTTCTTTCCTTATTTTGGATATTTATTTATCTATCAGATATGTGACATAAAATATTTCCTTCCATTCTATGTTATCTTTTCATTTGTTGATGATTTCCTTTCTTGTGCAGAAGTTTTTTGTTTATTTGTTTGATTGATATAGTATAATTTTTTAACTTTTACTTTTGTTGCTTTTGCTTCTGGTGTAAAATTCCAAAACTCAATGACATGATGAATGTCAAGGAAATTATCACCTGTTTTCTTTTAAAAGCTTTATGGTTTCACTCCTTACATTCAAACCTTTAAGCCAATTTGAGTTAATTTTTCTGTGTGGGGTAAGATGCAGTCCAGTTTCATTTTTTCATCATGTAACTATCCAATTTTCCCATCATCACTTATTGAAGAGACTATCCTTTCCCCATTGTGTATTCTTGTCATTTTGTCACAAATTAAATGACCATATATGTAAGAGTTTAGTTCTGGGCTGTCTATCCTAGTCCATTGATCTATGTGTTTGTTTTTATGCCAGTGCCATAGTATTTTGATACCATAGCTTTGTAACATAGTTTGAGAACAGAAAATATAATTCCTCAACTGTTAATTTTTCTCAAGATTTATTTGCCTACTTGCTGTTTATTGTGATTCCATACAAATTTTAGGATTGTGTTTTTTCTCTATTTCTGTGAAAAATAATATTGGAATTTTGATAGGGATTGTATTGAATCTGTAATTAACTTTGGGTAGTATGGACATTTTTAATAATTTTAATTGTTCCAATCTATGAACATGGAATATCTTTCAACTTATTTGTGTCATATTTAATTTAATTTACTTCATCAATTTATCATAACTTCCAGTGTACACATCTTTTTCCTCCTTAATTCAATTTATTTCTAAGTGTTTCAGTTTTTTGATGCAGTTTTAAATGGGATTATAGTCTTAATTTCTCTTTCTCATGATTCCTTGTTAGTGTACATAAAGGAAACCAATTTTTGCATATCAATTTTATATCCTGAAATATTACTGAAATTATTTTTAGTTGTAACAGTTCTTTTGATGGAGTAATGTTTTCTACATATAGAGCATGCCATTTTCAAATAGAGAACATTTTACTTCTTCCTTTTCCAGTAAATGCCTTTTATTTCTTTTTCTTGCAGAACTAAAACTTCCAGTACTGGGTTAAGTAAAAATGGAGAGAGTGGGTACCCTTGTCCTGCTTCTGATCTTAGCAGAAAGGCTTTTAGCTTTTCAACATTGAGTATGATGTTAGCTGTTAAGCTGTGGGCTTGTCATAATTGGTTTTTATTATGTTGAGGTACTTTCCACTTTGTTGAGAGTTTTTATAATAACAGAATATTGAATTTTTATCAGATATTAAATTTTATCATATCTCTATTGAGACAGTCATATAATTTTGACCTTCATTTTGCTAAAATGATGTATCATATTAATTTATTTGTGAATGCTGAACCATCCTTTTATCCCTGAAATAAATTATATTTGATCATGGTGTATGATCTTTTTAACATGCTGTTGAATTAGGTTTACTAATTTTTTTGTTGAGAAATCTGCATCTCTGTTTATCAAGTATATTGGCCTGTGATTTTATTTTCTTGTAATGTGCCTTTCTAGATTTGGTATTAGGTTAATGCTGGTCACATAAAATGAATTTGGGAATTATTTCCTCCTCTTCTATTTGTTGGAAGAGCTTAAGAAGTGTTGATATTCATTCCTCTTAATGTTTAGTAGAAATCACTGGCAAAATCATCTGGTCCTAGACTTTTTTTGGAAGGTTTTTGATTACTGATTGAGTGGCTTTACTAGTTACTGGTCTGTTTAGGTGTTATATTTCTTCATAATTCAGACTTGTGAGGTTGTATGTTTCAAGGAATTTATCTGTTTCTTTTAGTTTGTCCAAGTTTTTAAAAAGATTTTATTTATTTATCTTTAGAAGAGAAGGGAAGGAGAGAAGGAGTGAAATATCAATGTATGGTTGCCTCTTGTGTGTCCCCTGTTGGGAACTGGCCTGCAACCCAGGCATGTGTCCTGACTGGGAATTGAACTGCAATCTTCTGGTTCGCAGGCCCATGCTCAATCCACTGAGCTACACCAGCCAGGGCTAGTTTGTCCAATTTTTGGATGTATAATTGTTCATATTAGTCTCTCGTTGTCCTTGGTATATGTGTGGTATCAGTTGAAATGTCTCCTCTTTCATTTCTAATTTTGTTTATTTCTTTCTTCTCTCTTTTTTCTTGGTAAGTTGTGGGGGGCTCCACCTGCAGAACCCCCTGTTCATCATGGATAAACATAACACTACCAAGACATAATTTGCTTGGGGAGGATATGTGGGCAGCTTCTGTCATGGGAGAAGGGCCCCGAGTCCTTACCTAAATGGCTTTTTATTAGGTTCATAACACACAGGGGTACAGGTAAAGCTCATCAATCAATGTCAGATGGCAAGGATCAAACAATAGATAACATTTCAAAGAAATCTGAGAGCTTAATATGAGTCAGTGTCTGTCAGGTAAGGGGTTGCAAAAACTTTAGGAGATATACTCATTTCCTGCCTGGACCCTTATCATATGGATGATAGCACTCTTAGCAAAGCATATTTCACAGGACTTTATGAAATTTTTCCTATGCCCTATAACCCCGGAACCCACTCTAGCCAACAGAGGGCTGCACTCCCTCCCAGTCAACATTCAGGCTTAAGTAGATTAGAGCCAGGAAATGCTTTTCCCAGAGCTTCTCCCAGATGGAAAAGGGACTCGGGTATGTCAAATAGCCAGGGGGTGAGGGTCCTTTGCCCTCAATTGCTGCAGTTCCCACTGAGTCCTTCCTAATGGCCTCCCACATGATCTTGTCTGATAGGGTTGCCCCTTCTCTGAGGGGTTGTACCCATAGACTCTGACTAACCGACCAAGTGTTGGAGGCTAGAGATGGCAGAAGCAGTGCTCTTGCCAGGGAGATAAGATTTGTTTCCTCAGTGGCTCACAGTCCAGAGGTCGCTCACTCAGCCTTAGCCATGGGGGGCAGTTACAACTCCTGAAACCAGGCAGAGCAGTTCCCAACAGTAAGTCTAGCTAACAGCATGTCTATTGTGTTTACCCTTTCAAAAACTCTTAGTTTCATTAGTCTTCTCTATTTTTTAGTCTATTTCATTTATTTCTGTTCTGATCTTTGTCATTTCACACGGCCCTTTAACCTTGTGGAGTTCATGGTTAATCTTAGAGATACAAACTTTTTTCTTCAATATTTTTACATATATTGAGTTCATGGGTTCAAGGTCATGACTCGCTACACATTTGTATGTGACTAACACACATTGAAGCAAATTCTAACGATTACATAGTCATGGCTCCCTCAACAACAGGAAAAAGAAAAAGATGCTGTGTATGCAAAATGAGTCACTTATCAAAATATTTTTGCAAGTATTCTGAAAAGTATTTATACTTTGAGCAGATAAATATTTTCTGCAATGACTGTTACAAATATCTTGCAAAACCAACTATTTAAGATTCTGATTAATTAATGTTAAAGATGTTTTCTTGGGTGTACTTTTTTAGCAATATCTATGTTTCTGTTATTTGAAAGGAGAAATTTTATTTATGTTTTTACATTTCTTCAATAATTTTTAAAACTAGGAAATAAATAACTGCAATGACTGAAAATTAATAAAAATAATGTATTTTATTATATAAATATAATACATACAAATTTGCAGTGTTTTTAATTTTTTCTTTTTCTTTTTTGCATTTCAGCACATACTAGTAAGTAATGTAGCTCTCAGATACACACAACCTGTGCTGTATTTTTTTGACCATGACCTCCTTAAAAGACAGTTCATTGTGGCTATCTTAAAAATTATTAAAAACAATGTTAAGAATTATAACTTTATGTAAGGATAATTTAGACCCAATTCAGTGAAAAATACTCTGACTGAAAACAGTTTGCTGGAGTTTTACATTTCTAGAAATCACTTTAATAAATTTTTTGGAAAACATTACTTTTCTGCCCAAAGACATGATCCTCCTTTTGATAAAATATAAAACCAACTTAGGGCGGTTCTTACAAGATTTTATTCAATGCATTTGGTGTGTGGTGGGCTTGGGATTACTCACTATAAATCATGAAGTAAACCTCCTGAGAATGTATTTTCCTATTCTCTTTTATTTACAGAGTCAATTTCCTCAGAAAACTGTCCAGAGCCACATTAACCTGCTCCCCCATCTCTTTCAAAATTCCAGTTCTAGCTCCAGGCCCTTCACATTCCAGCTGGACCCTGTTTTCTCACATTTTTAACTTTTCTTTTTCTATGTCATGTGATTCATTCTTGTATAAATCAATGTAGCATCTAAGGCTACCTCTCACTTTTTTCTATACTGAATTCCTAAATGAGTTCTGGAGACATTGGAGCCAAAGGAGCAATGGAAAAGTCCTCCTTGGAAGGTTGTGGATCCTGAAAGCTCATGCTTATTTATACTTTGAATTTTTGTCTTTATCACAGTGAGAGTTTAAGATTTCAGTTTAGTCTTTTGGGAAAGTGACACCATCAAGGCCTCACAAGATGTCTTTACTTGGGTAAATTTACCACCTTCCAGGGAAAAGCTGTCAGCTTTGTAATGAATCCTGATTTTTGCCAGTGTACCAAGAGTGCTTCTATCTCATAATCAATCGCCATTGTATGAGACCTGTGACTAAAGTCAGAATATTTAATTTACAGTAGCAATTACAATTTATAAGGGGTCAGATTCTTTGTTTGATGTGCCTATTTCATTTTTGACCTGAGGAAGACCTAGGGAGAGAGTCAGATTTTACTTAGGATAATTCTTTGCTTTGTCTAGAGTCAGAACAAGGAGGTTTAAATAGTTCATTCTTCTATCCCTTCTACCTTATCATTCGGTCACTTAGTCTAAGAGAAGGGCTGTGCACAGAAATAGAATACAATGATAAACGTCACACCACTACCCTCATGTCACTTACTTTAGCGAAGGACACATCCATAAGTAATAAATACAAAAAATAATTTTAAAGGAAAATGAGTGTTCAGTGAGAGTGAATAACTTCTGACTCTCTGACTGTATGGCTTTTCCAAAGAAATGATATTTAAAGCTGACTTCAGCAGAAAACAAGTGTGAATTAGTGATGAAAAGTGAGTTTGTGTGTGACATGATCACGGTGGTTGTAATGGGAAGAAGAACTTTTAGGCAAGGGGACCAGCAGGGCTCATGAACTCATTATGGGATTCCTGTTGTAGAGCTGGTTAAGGATTTGGGAATTTGTGTGGCAGGTGCAGTAAGTTTCTTTTCCCGAGAGAACTACATGATTAAACTTGTATTAAAAAAAAATAAGTCTCTGGTGGGTAAAGAATGTGGCTGAGCACCAGGGAAACTCAGTAAGGCCTGTTAGCAAGGAGGCTATAGCAACAAGTGCAGATAGAAAGTGATGGTGACTTAACTTAAGATGTTACAAGTGGACAGCAAGACATATAGATAGATTTTCCTAGGTTTATAAGGTCATATCAACAGTATTTAAGACTGATTGAATGTGGGGGTGAATAGTGAGAGAAGTAACTCTAACGTTACTGGCATTGACATCTGAGTAAATGGCGGAATACAACCAGGTTCAAAGGTAAGATATTAAGTTCAGTTTTGTACCAGGTGAAACAGATTCAGGCTGCATAAAATTGGAATGCCAGTCATTTAAACCATATAAACTCTCCTACCCCCCAAAATCAAAAAGATTGAGAGAACAGCTCCAAGGTGGTCGATTGCTTCAGTGGCATTTACTCTTTTGTCTCAAGCTTGTACCATCATCGGTAAATGCCTGCATAAATGTCATGTTCTCATCAAAGACATGAGGATGGAAAAGTTTTAACAGGCCGGCCTCTTTTTCATTGCTCATCTAGGATGAGCAGTCAGCAAATGTTTTCCCCCAGATCACCAGATGACTTCCATGTTTCACCAGCCTTGGCCACCCTCACAGAAAAAAGATATTTAGTGTTTGGTAGGAAAGAAGGGGATCATGAGACTGACTTAGCACAATGCTTCTCAACCCTGTGAAATACCACATCTCCATTTAGTGATCGGAAATGACATTCATACACAATATAATTTACCTACATAGGTAACCTTTCAAGAAAAAGAAAACATGCAATGCCCTAATTGTCATAAAATAGAAAAATAAAAGAATAGATGAATGTTCAGGACAGATTCAAAATGAGGTAATTGGATGTTTGCAACTGTATATATAAAAACAGGGTGAATGACATTTGCAGCAATGAATCACCCAACTCCATGGTGGTGTCACAGACCCACACATCTGAGCTGTATTGGTGCCGCACACACTGTGAGTTGGGTTACCATAACCTTTTCTAAAATGTTGAACAACTCTTGGTAACACTGTGAATAAAACAAACTATACTGTTTTCTTGATTAACATGCCAGCTACAGTCCTTGTGGCACATTTAAGAGTGTGTGGAATAGAGTACAACTCTTTGATATGTATTTTTTCCCTTCAGTTTGCAGGAGGACACTCCCTTGACCCCATCAACCTATGTCAATAATTCCCTTAATCATTATAGCAGGCAGATTTCCAGGAAAAAATAAAGTGTAATTGACATACTACAGATCACAGTAGAAATGTAAGATCAACTGAAGGTGAAGAAAGATTGATTTTGCTGATTTTGAGTGGCACCTGGTACATTCACACATACCACCTGGAGCTTATACAGACATTCACTACAAAACTAAATTAAAAGTCACCCTGCACTGATTCTCATTATGTATTTGGCCTTGAGGAATCTGATTAATTCCATTCAGGATAACACTAATTGTAAGGATAAGGTTTCTTTGGGAAATCTTGCTCAATACCTTAGGCATTGAGGAAATGTATGGCAGTGAGTCCAAGTGCATTTATTAAAAAAAAAAACCACTTTTAATTCATAGTTTAAGGACTTTCAATGAAATATCTGATTTATATTTTTTGGTTCTCTAAATTTTTTCATCATTTGAGTTCATTTTCTTTTAAAAACTTGGCTGCTAAATTTTACCATTCTCTACTGCATGATCAAGACCCCAGCTTTTGTTTCTTATTATTATCCATTTTAATCTATCCTGATAAACATTTTTGTTGATGCCTATTTGACCATTAGAAATTAATGGTTAAAAGTAGTTAATCTTGAAAATAGTTAACTAACACCAAAATAAGTTTAATTGGTATAGTGAAAGTTGGTTTCATTAAAGTTTAAATGTTTAACTATTTTCCTCTACAACATGAAAGGATAGATTTTTCTTTATGACCTGCTTTTCCATATTCATGGACAGACTAATAAGAGAAGGCAGACTAATTTTGAAAAACACATAGGTAATATTAGTCACCATTCACATTACATTTTGCATTTAAGGTAAATTAGAATTATTTCACCAGGTCAAGCAATTTTAAATAGCAAATAGAAATAGATGTTGAAGAATGGATTAAATTAGTTATGTTTTATTTTTGATTTTGAGTCTTTTGTGAAATCGTTTTATGGTTGGTGAAGTACAGTTGTCTGAATTTACCCCCCACCATTGCCCCCCCACCCCAGCCATCCCCACCTCCTTCCCCTGCTTCCACCCCCCCTTGGTTCCTGAAAACTCTCCCCTGCTTCACCCCCATTATCCCCTCTAACCTCCCCTCTGGTTACTGTCAGATTGTTCTTAATTTCAATGTCTCTGGTTATATTTTGCTTGCTTGTTTGTTTTGTTGATTAGGTTACACTTAAAGGTAATTTTTGAGTCTTAGTGAAGCCATTGATCATGAAATTTCATAATCTCCTTTAAAGCTCAGATTAGGTAAAAATGGTAATTTTATTAATTTATCAAGCAAAGATGAAACATTACGGAAACAGGACTTTATAGTGGAATTTAGAGAATATCCCAGAAATAGCTTTTTGTCAGGAAAACAAAAGTATATCTGTGTGTGTGTGTGCTCATGTGTTCTATAAAATAATAAAAAGTTTACCTCTATGCATATTTGAAATTATGTAGTTTATTGCTGTGAGGTAAAGGAACTATAAAACAGGATTGATTAGCAAAATATTGAAGAAGAAATTAGTGGGTGATGGGTTAGTAAATGATGAGCATGATTTCTCCAAGGGCTTGAAGGAAATGATGGCTGTCCAGTGGGGAGGATACTGAGATGATGTTGCAGGCAGAGAAAAAAATGGAGAAAAGAAGGCAGCCCCAAACTGAATGTCCCAAACTGAGGAACATATTGTGGTCCCACAGGTGACTCTGCATTAAAAAGGAATAAAAAATTCCCTAAAATATGAATGTTGAGAGAACGAGGAGGTGGTTGATTGAATGTCCTAGATTCAGATGAAAAAATGTCAAGGTCTTCGAGAGATGTTTTAGAGACTCAGGTGGTATTACAAGAACTAGAAGTGAAGTGGTTTTGCTGGTGTCTTATAGAAGTCAGGCAAGGTGTGTGGGGGGGAGCTAGGCAAATGTAGAATTATTGAAGCAGTTTACACGAGAAGGATAAAGGACTTGTTGATTAGATGGATGGTGGAAATGTGTAGATGATAGAAACAGAACTTCCTGAAAAAACTGAAAATGTGTGTGGAGGTATGTGTGTGTAATAGTATATATGTCACTACTTAAGCACAATAATTAACTTTATTAAATATGAATTAAGCAAATATTATTTTTCTCCACTACTTTACTGTATATATCCCTAATTTTATTTTTTGGGGAGTGAAGTGGGAGTGAAGGTAAAGATCCTTAAATTATTTTGACACATGGCTTAAAAGTGCAAACAAACCCACATAAATATTTCCATAATTGAGCACTATTGTCTTGTAGGTTTGCACTGAATCAGCATAAACCACATTTGTTAAATTAACCATGTAGTCTTGTGAAGTGATTAGCTTTTGTTACAGAATCAGCAATGACTTACCTATGGATTCACAGATAAACTTATTGTTACCTGTGTAAAATGATAAAACATTACATTTCTAATACATAATAAAACATGTATTAGAAACATAATGGGGTGGGGAAAACTAGGTTTGCTGTTGTTCACATAGAAAATAGTATAATAATTAATAATGATTCAAGAATAAACACTGTGTTTTCATGTACTCACAACTGTAAAGCTACTTTTGTTCACCTGTATTATAAACATGTTTTAATATTTAAATCTGTAATGTCCTTAACTATCTCCAGAATTTCTTTTATTTCAGTTTAAAATGGAGGCATTTTATAATAATTATATATGGTGCCAGGCGGGTACTGGAAATACAGTTTCTAACCACTATGCTGTATACCTGACACTAGTACAAAATAATATTGAATGTCAACTGTAAATGAAAAATATAACCTGAAATATAAAATAGAAGCACTTTTTAGTCATAGCTAATAATCATATTTCTACATTTTCATATTTTGTCTAATCAATTTGAAAATGCCAATTTTGCCAAAATAATTATATAATAATAAAGACCAAATTCTTCCTGTTTGTGTGTAACAAATTGACACTTTTACAATCTGAATTAACTCCTGCAGAAGCAAGATATGCTGTGAAAGGAAAAAACAAAAATCAATTCTTCGCTTTTCTAAAATTTAGTAATTTCCAAACAATTTTATTTTTTTCATTTACAGCTGACATACAATATTATATGTTTCATGTGTACAACATATGATTTAACATTTATAAACTTATGAAGTTATACCCTTGATAAGTCTTATATTCATCTTGTTTCTAATATTCAATTTTATAAGCATATTTAGCATACTTGCACTGTGCAATCAAATTCACAAGTGGATTATTTAACTTAAATTAATGAAAATTAAATACAATTAAAATAGTATATGTTTACCTCTTGCTATGGAACACAATAGTGTTATTTGAATACTCTGATCTTTTTATAGTTTACTTGTTTAAGCTAATGCTAGAATTTGGAAACTATCAAGAAATATTTTCTGAGATCCTCTCAGGTGAACATTCATGCCAAATGATGAATATGAACATTTTGCATTAACCCTATGTCATTATGAATCTTATAAAATGTAGTATTAACTTAAAAACTCCTTACTTGTAAAAAATGTTGAAATATTCAAGAATTTTTTACTGAAAGTTTTAATGAATTATTCACTCCACTGACAACTGAACCTCAGTAAATAAGACAAAACAGTAAGCATCCACTCTTAATCTTGACAACAAATAAGACAAGAAGAAGCAGAGGGCACAGAGATACCACAGAATAAGAGATTTTGGTTAGATGCAGGGAAATGTTTCCTGGTGTAGAAAGTAACAACATACTTGGAAGGTGTATTGAGTGTGGTTGTGACATATTTGGACACCTTTAAAAAGGGAATACATTTTAGTCTTTCCAGTGAGGTATGTGCTAGGCCTGCAGGTATTGAGTGTGGGGATGAATTTTATTCATTGTCATGGTTTTTTCAACATCAACAATTCTATGAATCTGTAGAGGACAATACAGTTGGATAACTCTCATTGTGTTCTTCAGGGAGTCAGTTTTCCAGACTGTTTTTTCTAACAGTGAATCAGTGCCAAAACACTACCTTACATTCAACAAACTTTAAAATACAAGAAAGAAAACACCCTGAAAAATACAGAACACTAATGCTTTACCATTGTATGAAGCAGTGTTTCTTGATGTAGACTAGCATTTCCTCGGAAAAAGGAAATGATTTGGGTCCTAAAGACCCAAAAAGGAAATGATTTGGTAAGTACCAGAATGGAAAATCTCCAAATTCTATTACCCTATGGAGCTGAAGAAAAATTGTATTTACTGTCATTTGAAAATGCATATGAAATCACGAGTGTGCTGACAAAATTAGTTGTATGCTGTAAGCTCCTATTTGCCACTTTGTGTGAAAATATTCTATTAGACTTGCCCAAGTTTGGTGTTCCAGCCACCCAGAGTCTGTCTGAGCACTCAATCAAGCCTGTGGCTATGCTGGCAATGAGGCACGGGTGCCCAGGACAGAGCCAATGTGATCAGGGCATTGGGAAGGGGCACTGTCACCCTCACCTGGGAAGCTTCAGGGCAAAGTGGATAGAGAAGAAGCTTGGACAGTGGACTGATCTTCTTCTGTGGAGGGTGGTATGGCTGCTCAGAGTCAATGAATGCTGTCATATGTCTGACACATCAAAGAAGGAATCCAAAGTCAGTACTGGCCTGAAAAGCCAGTGACTCTTCTTCATCTGTTGATGTCATTCTCAGCCAGGTTTAAGATGGAAAGCAGAAGCAGGTCAGGCTGAGTCAGACTCACTAGACAGGTCTGAGGGAAGCAGGAGTCAAAGTCTGGAGGCAAATGGCATTCTAAATCTGCAGAAATAGTGTTTGAGAATAGCCAACCCAAAACACAAAGAAAACTAAGAAAAGGGACAGTGGAAAGAAAACACTCTCAAAGGAGATGGGTGGGTGAGGATGTTCAGGTACATTGTTTGTGTGAGGCTTCACCAGAGCGAGTGTCTTTTGACAAGTGCATAGTGAAACAAGCTTTGGATGAGACAGACCTAGTTTATTCTCACATGTAGGCTGTGCGATGTTGACCAAGTTAAATCTCCATGTTTCCATCTGTAAAGTTCCAATAATAATTCTAATCTTCTAGATTGTTATATTTAAAATGAAGCAGCCTATGGCCTAAAAATATGTTATTTATACTTACTGAGAGAAGTTGAGAAAAAATAAGTGTATTAACACATGACTTTGGTTTATTCTTCCCCGCAAACTGATAAGATATCAGGAGTTCCATGACGTTAAAACTGTGATGATGTTTGCTATTGAATAAAATATCACCTGGTGTTATGATTACACTAAGTTACTAAGAGGATAAATGATGCTGAATTAGTTATTTCTGTTAGTAAAATTCTCTGTGTTATGATACACATATCATAAATACTAACTTATAAAATATTGCATCGCATTTTTATTTCAAAAAACAATACTTCTGCCAAGATGGAGGTGTAGGTAGACACACTGTGCCTCCTCACACAACCAAAAAAAGGACAACAACAATTTAAAAACAAAAAAAAAAACAACCAAAACTGACAGAAAATTGAACTGTATGGAAGTCTGACAACCTAGGAGTTAAACAAGACACATTCATCCATACCTGTAGGGGGAAGGGGGGTGGATACAGCAGCCTGGCAGAGAGGACTCATGGCAAGGCATCTGTTGGTGAACCCAGCAAGGCAGTGGCTTGTGGAGCAGGGTGGGCAAGGCTGCAACTGGCCAGCAAGACAGCAGCTGCCAGATCCAGAAAGGTGGTCACTGGTGGAGCAGGCAGTCCCACATTCACATGCAGATAAAACAGGAGGAACAGCTGGGGAGCAAAACAGACTGCATAACTTAGGGTCTCAGCCTGGGGATATAAAACCACTAACCACTGACTAAAAACACCTGTGGGGTTTGAGGCACAGGACAAACACCCAGCCTCACAGGAGAGTTCCTTGGAGAGACCCACAGGGTATTAGAAAGAACATAAGCCCACCCATGGGGGAATATACCCCAGAAGGAGCCAGTTTGATTGTGGGCAGTGGTGGAAGTGACCGAAATCCAGCAGAGAGTGGAGCAAGCACCATTGTTCCCTCTGGGACACCTTACCCACAAACAGCATGACAACACAGTGACTTGGGTTGCCCTGCCCTGGTGAACACCTAAAGCTCTGCCCCTTACTGTGTAACAGGCACACTGAGAAAGAAAAATGGCATAAATGAAAAAACAGATCTAAGCTCCAGAAAAAATACAACTAAGTAACAAAGAGGTAACCAACCTATCAGATGCACAGTTCAAAACACTGGTAATCAGGATGCTCACAGAATTGTTTGAATTTTGTCACAAATTAGATGAAAAAAATGAAGGCTATGCTAAGTAAAATAAAGGAAAATGTACAGGGAATCAATAGTGATAGGAAGGAAACTGGGACTCAAATCAACAGTGTGGACCAGAAGGAAGAAAGAAACATCCAATCAAAAAAGAATAAAGAAACAAGAATTCAAAAAAATGAGGATAGGCTGAGGAACCTCCAGGACATCTTTAAACATTCCAACATCCGAATTATAAGGGTACCAGAAGGAGAAGATGAAGAGCAACAAATTGAAAACTTAATTGAACAAATAATGAAGGAGAACTTCCCCAATCTGGTAAAGGAAATAGACTTCCAGAAGTCCTGGAAGCTCAGAGATTCCCAAAGAAGTTGGACCCAAGGAGGAACTCACCAAGGCACATCATAATAACATTATCCAACATTAAAATTAAGGAGAAAATTTTAAAATCAGAAAGACAGAAGGAGAGAGTTACCTACAAAGGAGTTCCAATCAGACTGCCAGCCAATTTCTCAAAAGAGACCTTACAGGCAAGAAGGGGCTGGAAAGAAATGTTCCAAGTCATGAAAGGCAAGGACCTACATCCAGGATTACTCTCTCAGAATGGAGTAATGTAATAGCAGCAAAACTTTCATTCAGAATGGATGGGCAGATAAGTGCTTCTCAGATAAGGTCAAGTTTAAGGAGTTCATCATCACCAAACCCTTATTATATAAAATGTTAAAGGGACTGATCTAAGAAAATGAAGATCAAAAAGGAGTTCATCATCATCAAGTCCTTATTATATGAATTGTTAAAGCGATTTATCTAAGAAAAATAAGATAAAAATATGAACAGTAAAATGACAAGAAACTCACAGTTAATAACAACCACACCTAAAACAAACAAACAAAAAAAGCAAACAACTAGAACAGGAACAGAACCACAGAATTGGAGATCACATGGAGGGTTATCAACAGGGGAGTGGCAGGGGAGAATAAGTAGCATAAATGGTAGGTAGAAAATAAACAGGGAGAGGTTAAGAATAGTATAGGAAATGTAGAAGCCAAAGAACTTATATGTATGACCCATGGACATGAACCAAAAGGGGGGAATGTGGGTGGGAGGGGGTGTGCAGGGTGGAGGGGAATAAAGGGGGGGGATAGAACAACTGCAATAGCATAATCAATAAAATATATTTAAGAAAGAACAAGGTTGCAATAAAAATGCTTATTAGGAAATTATAACTAGATATTTAGTTCATAATTTTTCTAGTTGTTCATATTAAGGTTTTCAAATGTTGCTAAAGTATTACATTGGAAAATCAATTGTAAACACCTTAAGAGACAGTAAGGTATAATTCAGAAAAGCCTACCATACATGGAATACAGAAATTTAGAGAAAGTCTTATTTTCAGACCCTAATAAATAGTTTCAAAAATTATTTTTAACATGCCCCCATGCATTTTCTTGCACAAACCTAATCTGGCACAGATAATCACTATTAAATTTTGATAAGTAATAAACCAGAGGCTCGGCTGTCACCTGGTGGGTGCTTTCAAAGGGTTTGTTGGTGAACAAACAAATGAATAAATAAGTATATAAAGGATTCCCATCCTTTGATTACTCATCTAGTCTTCCTTTTAATGAAAAACTACTAGTCAGTTATTAAAATAAATAGCTGTTTGGAGTTCTGAGATATACATCTATGATATTTGATGATGTCTTACCAATCTTTTCTAATGTATCAAAGACTCAACTATTTCATTTATGTATTCATCGAATGTATTTATCATTTCCAGCTAGACACTACTTATTTTTCCTTTGCAGGTTGTGTTAATGCCCTATAAATCAATTCTCATCTGTAGGATAAAACAGATATACAGTGCGGCAAAATTAATGTTGACCACAAAAGTCAATATATTGCCTACAGTATATAAACTATTTCCATAAAAATAATGTTAATAATTATAACCCAATATATGTTATAAATAAAAGGATAAAAGTCAAGCAATTAAAAATAAATAACTGGGACTTCTGGCCAAGATGGAGATGTAGGTAGATACACTTTGCCTCCTCACACAAACAAAAGAAGGACAACAACAAATTTAAGAACAAAAAATAACCAGAATTGCCAGAAATTTGAACTGTATGGAAGTCCAGTGACCAAGGAGTTAAAGAAGAAACATTTATCCAGACTGGTAGGAGGGACAGAGATGGGCAGCTGGTGTGGAGAGGACTCGCAGTAATGTGGCAGCTGGAGGACTGGGGTGAGTGAGACACAGGCTGGCAGAGCAGGCAGTCCCAAATTTGTTTGCAGATGAATTGGGAGGAACAACTAGGGAGCAAGACAGACTGCACAACCCATGGATCCAGTGTCGGGTAATAAAGCCTCAAAACCTCTGAAAAAATCTGTAGGGGTGCGGTGGCATAAGAAATGCTCAGCCTCATAGGACAATTTCTTGGGAAGAACCACAGGGTTGTAGAGCATACATAAAACCACCCACCCAGGAATCAGCACCAAAAGAGCCCAATTTGCTTGTGGGTAGAGGAGGAAGTGCCTGAAAGCTGGCCGGGAGCTGAGCAAGCAGCATAGCTCACTCTTGGAATGCTACCCCATATACAGTGCCACAAGGCAGTGATGTGGGTTGCCCTGCCCTGACAAATACCTAAGGCTCAGCCACTTACTACATTTCCAGGGCACCAAGACAAAAAAAAAATACGGCCCAAATGAAAAAATGGATCAAAGCTCTAGAAAAAATACAACTAAGTGATGAAGAGATAGATAACCTATCAGATGCAGAGTTTGAAACACTGGTAATCAGGATGCTCACAGAATTGATTGAAGATGGTCACAAAATAGAGGAAAAAGTGAAGGCTATAAAAAGTAAAATAAAGGAAAATGTGCAGGGAACCAACAGTGACTGGAAGGAAACTGGGACTCAAATCAATGGTTTGCAGCAGAAGGAGAAAATAAATATTCAGCCAGAACAGAATGAAGAAACAAGAATTCATAAAAATGAAAAGAGGCTTTGGAACTTCTGGGACAACTTTAAACATTCCAACAGCTGAATTATAAGGGTGCCAGAAGGACAAGAGAAAGAGCAAGAAATGAAAAAATTTAAACATGTAATGAAGGAGAACTTCCCCATTCTGGCAAAGAAAGTAGACTTCCAGGAAGTTCAGGACACTCAGAGTCCCGAAGAAGTTAGACCCAAGGAAGCACACACCAAGGTACATCATAAGTACATTACCCAAGATTAAAGATAAGGAGAGAATCTTAAAAGCAATCAAATAAAAGGAGAAAGTTATCTACAAAGGAGTTCCCATAAGACTATCAGCTGATTTCTCAAAAGAAACCTTGCAGACAGGAGCTGGAAAGAAGTAGTCCAAGTCATGAAAGGCAAGGATCTACATACAAGATTACTCTATCCAGCAAAGCTATCATTTAGAAGGGAAGGGCAGATAAAGTGCTTCCCAGACAAGGTCAAGTTAAAGGAGTTCATCATCATCAAACCCTTATTATATAATATGTTAAAGGGACTAATTTAAGGAAAAAAATATTAAAAACTATGAATTGCAAAATAGCAAACTCACAACTATCAACAACTGAACTTACAAAAACAAAAACAAAAATGAACTAAGCAAACAAGTAGAACAGGAACAGATTCACAGAAATGGGTATCACACGGAAGGTTATTAGTGGGCAGAGGGTGAGGGGAGAATAGGGGAAACAGTGAAGGGAATAAAAAGCATAAATGGTAGGTAGAAAATAGGGAGAGGTTAAGAATGGTATGGGAAATAGTGAAGCCAGGGAACTTATATGTATGACCCATGGACATGAAGTAAGGTAGGGGAATGCTGGTGGGTGAGGGTGCATGGTGGAGGAGAATAAAGGGGAGCAAAAAATGGGACAACTGTTATAGCATAATCAATAAAATAAATTTTAAAATGACAGACGAATACAACATGATCTCACCTATAATTGGAACCTAATTAACAAAACAAAGAAGCTAGCAAAACATAACCAGATGCATTGAAATAAAGGACAAATGGACAGTAACCAGAAGTGAGGAAGGAGAGGGATACTGAGGTAAAATAGAGGAAGGGTCATCGAGGAACATTATAAAGGGCACATGGACAAAGCCAAAGGTGACACAATTGAGTGTGGGAGGTGTGGAGAGGTGGGGTGAGGATTTTGGTTGAGGGAAAATAGAAACAACTGTACTTGAAAACAATTTTAAAAAAAAGAAAAAAGAAACAACTGGCAGTGAAAGGTACTACTGATAGTTTCTAGAAAATTAAAGTAAATATATTTTATAAAAGGAGTGAGGTACCTACAATGGAAGAAGACTAAAGCTTTCAGCATCAGTGAGTGTATGTGCTAACTCAGTACCTACTAAATAACAGTCACAGGTGTTTGTCACAAACAACAGAAAACAATATGGATTTTAAACATAAAAGTGACTTTTTCAAAGACAATGGTTAGTTTATAGAATTGAATGGGAGGCTGGAAAATTGGCAGAAACCACTTCCTTAGATATGACTGTGAACCAAATAATCTACTTGGCAATATCATGCCTTGTGCTCATGGCTAGGAAGTCCCTGCTTCTGATATGGGATGCTGCACTGACCCTACTGTTGCTGTTGGTTGTGACAAACCATGGCATGCTTCATGCAGTTGCTGTCTGTTGGAGTATGTCTTACCTGCCCTTCATTCTGTGGACCACTTGCTCTATTTCCTGGTATCAGGTGCTGTCTTCCAGCTGGTGTCTAGATCTCATGCTTAGGCTCTGATGGCTGCAGCCAGGGAAACAAGTAACTGGGATTTTCTGATTCTGCTGCCCTGGGAGTAAAGACCTTACCTCTAACCAAACATTCAGGAAGGCAGAATCTCCAAAATGTGAAGGTGATATGTACGTCTCTCAATGACTAATGAACACAAACATCATTAAAATGCTGTGCGATGTAATGGCAAATCACTCCACCTCTCTGGCCATAATTTTTAGACCGTAAAATAAAGACTGACAGATAAATGGACAATGTCTTCCTTAAAACAGCAGAGAACTTAAGTTCAGTTAGGAAGATAAAGCAAACATGTTATTCAAACAACCACAAATGAGAATCAGAACCAGTGAGGTGAAAAACTATAGCATGTAAAGCACATATTTACAGCATTTGATAACTGTAGATATCAGAGATAGAGGAGGAAGCTTGCATCCTGTAAGCTGGGATGTCAGCTGGGACGGCGTGGGAATGGGTCACTCTGAACCTGCATGATGTGGACTGTCTACCACATCCCTAAATGTCACAGTAACAGCTACATATTATTTCTTTTAAAGCAAATTTTCACAAGAGTGGTGAACAGGGTGAGAGAATTGGGGAATAGTAGGAAATAGACTTTATGTGACAGAACAGAGTTGTCTTTCAAGTTATTCACAACAGAAAGTAAGTGAACTATACTGTGGAGTTTGGACAAAAACACTACAGAAATTCTCTTGAAAACAAAGCCACCTATTAGAAATTTGAGAGAAATGTATCTAATTTTCTCATAATACCACTATATAAATGTTGTTTCATAATACCTTTCATAATATTTCCTACCTTTCAATATAGTTTACACCTGTCAGAAAAAAAAAACTATTTTTCAGATGACTAAAAAATAGTCCAAAGGTTAGGCTCAGCATTGAAGTACTCAAGTATTTTTCTAAATCTTATTATTTTTAGCATATTGCCTTACAAGACATAACAGGCTCTCATATTTTTCCTCTCATACAAAATAACACTGATAACAGATTTTATCCCTACCCTTCTGCTTTATCTCATCAAAAAGTATCTCATCAAAGTATCAAAGTATCAAACCATAATGGACTAGAATTTTGTATTATCTTATTTTTAAACCATATTTTCTATAGATTTTAAATAGATTATGCTATTACAGTTGCCCTGATTTCCCCCCTTTTCTCCCTTCCACTCAGCACCCCCCACGCCCTCAGACAGCCCCCCCCAAGTTCATTTGTACAGGTTATGTGTGTAAGTTATTTTGGCTTCTCCCTTTCCTATACTGTACTTTACATTCCCATGACTATTCTGTAACTGTCTAATTGTACTTCTTAATCCTTTCACCTCTCATCCATTCTCCCACATCCCCATCTCAACTCTTTATCTTTAAACTTCGGTATTTTAATTATGATATGTCTTGGAGTGTCCTCTTTGCATCCATCTTGTTTGGGACTCTCTGTGCTTCCCAGACTTTTATGCCTATGTCCTTCAACAAATTAGTGAAGTTTTCTTTCATTATTTTTAAAAATAGATTTCTAATGGCTTACTCTTGCTCTTCTCCTTCTGGCACTCCTATGAAGTAAATGTTGGATTGCTTAAGGTTGTTTCACAGGCTGCTTACTCTATCTTCATTTTTTTTTAAATTCTCTTTTCTTCTTGTTGTTCTGATTGGTTGTTTTTTGCTTCCTTATATTACAAATCATTGATGTGATTCTTGGCTTCATCCACTCTACTGTTGTGTCCCTGTAAATTGTTCTTTATTTCAGATAGTGTATTCTTCACTTCTAACTGGATTTTTTATGCTGCTGAGATACTTACTAAGTTCCTTGAGCATCTTTATAACCAGTGTTTTGAACTCTGCATCCGACAGATTGCTTATCTCTATTGTGTTCAGCTCTTTTTCTGGAGTTTTGATCTATCCCTTCATTTAGGTCATGCTTCTTTGTCTCCTCATTTTGGCAGCCTCCTTGTGTTTATTTCTATATATTAGGTAGAGCTGCTTTGACTCTGTGTCTTAGTAGTGTGGTCTAAGGTAGTAGGTGTTCTGTATAGTCCAATGGCACAGCCTCCCCTATCACCAAGCTGGGTACTTGAGGTGCTCCCTTCATGTGGGCTGAGTATACCCTCCTCTTGTAGTTAAGTTTTGGTTGCTGGTGGCAGATCAATGGGATGGAATTACCCAGGCCAGTCAGCTGCAAGGATTGGCTTTGACCAATTAACATCACCCTCTGCCCTCTGTGGAGGGTCAATAATTCAGGGGCAGGGTAGTAGTACTCCAGCATGGTCTATAGCTATCCAGTGTGTGTTCTTGCCCCAGGGTTTCTCAGATGGTGCAAGCCAAAATCAGTCCCTAACTGTGTTTTTCCCAGGGTCACCCTGCCTTATTTATAAAGCAATCTGACATGGCTGCTCCTTGTGTTGGGCATGGAGATTCACCTGGCACAGCCAAGTGAATTTAGGCTGCTAGTTATGGGCTCACTGGGACCACCTGCTTCTTGTGTGAGCTGATTTAGGAAGGTTTGAAGCATGAGCCACTTATATGGAAAAGTAGCTTGGATCAGTCCATAAATTGGGTGAGGAGGGGTCTCTGGAGATCTCCAAGATGGGTCAAACAGTGTTAGCCAGGTTGACGGAATCTTAGATATGGCACCTGTCTGCCGACTCTGTAGGGGGAGGGCCTAGAAAAGGGACAATTAAATACCTCTACTCACCTTGATGCGATCCATTTCCGCCTCCCCCTGCATGCCACTGGAGCCCTGCAAGCTGCCTCCCTTGTGCCAGAGCCCATAGGGAGTGAGTCTGATTAGGCAAGTCTGTGTGCAGGTTCTTTAAGAGGAACTGCTTGGGGCTCTAGAAATTTCTTCCACCAATTCAATCCCTGCTGTTTTTCCAAAAAGTAGGAGCAGGCATGGGGACTTTTCTTCCTGGCACTAGAACCCTAGGTTGCAGTCTCTGGTATGGGGCTGGGACTCCTCACTTCCAAGTATCTCTCTCAAATTTGTTCATGGAATTTTAAGACATGGGATGTGGGACCAGCCCATTCTGCATCTGCATCCCTCCTACTAGTCTGGAGGGATATGGTTTTTTTAATTCCATTATTGTCACACTTCCATTCAACTTGATTTCTGTCAGTTTTGAGCAATGGTTGCTCTATAGTTTAGTTGTAATTTTGTTGTGGTTATGTGAAGAGGCAAGCCATGTCTGCTATTCCACCATCTTGAGCAGAAGTCCTGGACTAGAATTTTAAAAACGACATGTTTCACTGAAAAACATTTAGAGAAAAGGGGTTCTACATATATGCTATCACCGGCATTTTGAGCCTTAGGAAGGTCACATTCCCTCCTTTATTTCATTTCCTCATAGGGAAAGGAGGAAATAACTCCTGAAACCACCTTCATCTCTAAATGTATGGGTTTGGTCATAACACTCTTTACTTCAACATGACACATACCAAACCTGATGCAAAAATAGCATCCAGCTCATGTTTCTTGACATATTTAAAGCTGATGTTGAGAATTTGTAGCTGAAAACAGGAAGTTATATGTGTAAGAAACACAAAGGTCCATGTATCCATTTATATATGTGTTCTCTTTTTCTTAAGTCATAATACACATAATTATTTTTATGGGCTTTTATATTTGTACTACTGTAATTCTGATACACAATTCCTTCTTTAAAATCCTTAGAGACTTGTTCTGGAATTTATATTAGAAAACTAACATAATGTGCATGTTTTAAATATCACCCCAGAAGCATTTGAGCAGCAACCCATAATAAAACAAATTAAAATTCTATATTAAAATGTATTTAATATTCACAAATGAACATCACATTTGAATTTTTACTGTGTGTGTACATTACACTTAAAATCAAAATCCTCTTTTTTTAAAGTTGCAGCACATTATGTTTAGAACATAACCCTTTGATGTTTTTTAATTAAAAAGTTAAATATGGTAGCCTCACATCAAATTTATGACAAGTTTGCTGCCAGATTAGGGAATATCAGGTCAAGTTTTGCCATCAAATGAATTAGAAAACAAAACTTTTAAGAGATTTTTGGATTTTAGTTATGTGAATAAGAAATTTTGAACATGTATAGGAAAGTTTTGTCTACCCAGAAATCACATATTTTCGGAAAGAATTTTGAGTTTGCTTCTGTTACAATTATATATTTGTATAAAGCTTAGTGCTATCTACTGGCCACATCCTTTGCTAGACACAGTTGCCTCATCTTTCTGGGGCATTTAATCCCAACTAGGACAATCCTGTTCTTCTTTGTGGTTTTTAATTGGTGCACAAGGATATGAGCAAACCTGCCACTTTTTGTCTGAAGGCAGAGGCTTGAGAACCATCAGAAGGCATGTTTCTTGGTTGTGGAAATGGTGTGGCTGCATGGAGACAGTTTGAAGGGCACCTGTGTGGATGCACAGTGCCAAGAAACAGTGTCTGTCAGCCTTGCAGTTTCTTCTTGTTCCTCAGTCATCCCATGTGCAACCTTTACCTTTCCAACAGTTTTGTCTCCCAGGAATTTAATGAAATAATATATTCTCATTTGCATACAATAGTTTGAGTGGGGTTCCAAGTACTTTCATTCAGAAGAGCCCTAGCTAATGCAGGTTGGTGTAGCCACTGTGGAAAACAGTATGGAATATATTCTGAAAACTAAAAATGGAACTGCCTTTTGACCTAGCAGTTTCACTTCTGGGATTATATCCTCAGAACCCTGAAACAATAATCCAAAAGAACCTATGCACCCCAATGTTCATAGCAGCACAATTTACAATAGCCAAACGCCGGAAGCAGCCTAAGTGTCCATCAGTAAATGAATGGATCAAAAAATTATGGTACATTTACACAATGGAATGCTCTGCAGCAGAAAGAAAGAAGGAGCTCCTACCCTTTGCAATAGTATGGATGGATCTGGGGAGCATTATGTTAAGGGAAATAAGCCAGGTGGTGAAGGACAAACACCATATTATCTCACCTATAAGTGGAACCTAATCAACAAAACAAACAAGCAAGCAAAATATAACCAGAAACACTGAAATTAAGAACTAACTGACAGTAACCTGAGGGGAGGTAGGGAGATAATGGGGAAAAAGGAGGAAGCATTTTCAGAAATAACTATAAAGAACATATGGACAAAACCATGAGGGGTGGAGTCAGAGGAGGGAGGTGGGAATGGCTGGGGTGAGTGGGAATGGTGTGTGGGGGGGGATGCAGACAACTGTACTTGAACAACAATGAAAAAATTCAAATTAACAACAAAAAGCAGATTCTACTTTCCAAAAACATAGCTTTTCCTTGACATCTCTTCTTATTTTTAAAAATCTTAAGTGGAATTATTGAGTACCCTGTTTAATAAATAATACATTTGGCTGAATTCAGTAAAAACAATACATTTATCAATGGCTCATACTCATGGATTAGTATGTAATATCCTCATTTGTTATACCCAACAAAATTGGAAAACACTCTTTTTTTTAATGTCTATGTCTACATGGAAGTCACCATCTTCTGGAATGCTTTGATGGAATTTTTCCATGCACACTCAAAAATGTTATTTAAAAATTGTTGCTAAAAATAAGTAAAAAAAACACAAAATGGGATACTAAATATTCAGTAGACTTGCTAAAATTAAATAAAGCATTAATATCAAGTACTGAAAAGGAAGGGAGTTCTCATATGTTGCTGGAGGGAGTGAAAGTAGCAAGGCTAGTTTTGAAGATAATTTGGTAGTCTCAGTCTCTTACAAAGTTAAACACATACATACCATATAATCCAGCAGTTCAGTCTTAGATAGTTAGCCCAGAGAAATAAAACATATGCTCTAATTAACAAACTTGTATAGGAATGTTCATTGCAGTTTTATTTATCAAAGCACCAACCTGGATATGTTCATAAGATAAATGGATAAAGAAACTGTGATAAAGCCATATGATGAAAAAAAGCAGAAGAACCCTAATTAAGAATGGAAGTAACTTTGTTGAGCCACAAACATTCATGTTGATAATGGAGCACTTCTGTTTGTCTCAGAATCCTGCAGAGAATCCCAGGTGCCCTCAACCTCTAAGTGGCATACCTGTTTAATCACAGGTAATGCTGTGCTAGCAAATTAACTCTGTAGTAGTCTCCTTTGCTTAATACAATGAAAGTATATTTCTTGTTTACAGTATATCTAAATCAGTTTGTAGAGAGCTCTGGTCCCCAGGATCACTTGTGGGGCAGGCTAACTGAGGTTCTGCCATGTTTTCCCTGCACTGTCTGGGCAGTGTGGCTTCTGGTCACTGTGAAGAGGAGGAGATGACTGCGGGGAAATGCGTGTACCATGAGTGACACTCACCAATTCTCTGCACATACTATTTTCCAGAAAGGGTCAACAACTGTTGACTGCAATAGGAGGGACGAGTGACACGGGAAACACTGGTGATATTATGAGACCACACCATCCTCTTGAAATTAAAAAATCCACCCTGGAATAGTAGTATTACACTGAACAATTGTGATGGAAAAACTTTTCTATTTGAAAAAAAAAATAATAGTTGGGGAGCCAAACAAAATGAGCTTGTTTGAAAGCAGCCTTGGTAAGAGCCCATGTGCCAGCATGGTGTCTATCGGTGCTTCTGATTGGAGTTGTGTCTCTTGCACATTTTGTCTCCTGTCTGAGCATTTTTTAATCCAGCTCAGTTGTGTTATCCAGGTCTTCTGGTCTAGATTTGGAGGGCAGAGAGAAGGAATATGGGAAGAGAGGAGTAGGTTGTGGAAGCACTCCCAGGAGGATTTCGTTCTTCCTTTAATCACTAGTTTTACTTTTAGTCAAGCATGCTAGTTTAGACTTTCTTAAATCAAAAGTATATCTATTTTGAAACTTTTTAACACCGTGAAGGAACTGAATTTTATATTCTAGAAGAACAAGAAACAAATGTCACTAGGAAGTAGATAATGACAATCTCTCACAGAATTCCTTTAATTTAAGTACTTATAGGAAATAGCTCTTCTATTAAAATACATTAGCCTATAGCAAATCATTAAAAATTCTAGTGAATCCTTTTCTTCCCAAAGAAAACTAGTTAAGCATTCAATCAATTAATATAATGCATTAAAATAGAACATCATTTTACTGGCAGACTTCCAAAACAGAAGGATTAGAGATATTCAGATATTGAACTCTCAACACAAACTATGATTTCAGCAGGGAGTTATATTTGGCCTTTCTTCATTTTAATTCCATCAATTTCAAATCTTATTAACAGCAACGGGACACAAAAAATTCCAACAGCGATGCTTTACAAAACCCTGTAAGTCCTGAATAATTTTGGTCTTTGTCATCATTGTGTTTCAAAGGGTATGTGTTTATATTACTTTGCTAGGACAAAAGACTCAATCCCAGTGGGCATTGAAGAATTAAATTTTACAAGACAGTGGGCATTCAGTTTCACTTAGTATAAGGGAGATATTACCAATATGATTTAACTTGTTTAGGAGTGAACATTTGGTTAAGTGAAAAGATTAAGATGACTCATCTAACCTCTGAACCCACTGCTGAAATAACAGGATTCTTAAGAATAAGAAACTATTATTTTCACATAAATGGAAGATTTTTTCCTCACCAAAGGATATATTTTATTGATTTTTAGAGACAGAGGAAGTTGTTGGAGTGAGAGATGGAGAGACATCTATGTGAGAGAGAAACTTTGATCTATGCCTCACGTATGCACCCTTACCGGGGATGGAACCTGCAATCTAGGCATGTGCCCTGAGTGGGAATCTAAACTGCAATCATTTGGTGTACAGGATGATGCTCCAGCCAACTTGGCCCCTTAGCCATGGAAAATGTAAAGTTTATTTAGAACAGTTACAGCTAATATCAGGAAATTATATACACAGGCACACACAACCATACACGCATATGGTCTTGTTTTATGTTTGAGTGTGTACTGACTATAAGTCTTACAGATGGGGAGTCATATTATTTGTTCAGTAAAATTAATGTTTAGAACACTAAGGGACAGGAATAGGGAAGAAGGAAACTAAAGAACCTTCCATGCTGCAAAAACAGTTGCAAGTAATTCAGTGGGGAATCTTCGCATGTAGCTTGATGCGGTGATTACCTCCATATGTGAGAACTTGGTAATTCCACAAACTGCAGGTGGATAGGCAGTCAGAAATATCTTCAGTACTGGAAATGAGCAAACTTGCAGAAGCCTGCTGGCAGGATGAGGGTAGTATGATATAGTCTCTTTGTGGAACTGGACTGTGAAGGTTGCTATGGGATCAATAAGCACAGAATGCCTCAGATTATCAGATGGTACAGAATCACCTTGCTCCAGAAAAATTATATAAAGGGTCTAACTACAGAGGTGATTATTGATTATCTCTGGGTAAAAACCACATAGAGTGCTAGTACTGAAAGATTAAGTGATGAGGCAAACAAAACCTTGTCTGTGAGGCCAAAAACAGAGATCAATTGAGCTACTCCTCATTGTGCATTTCTCTGGATCCTCCTCACGGAAGCTCATGGAATCTGCATCATGTTTAGGTTCCTAAGAGTTTCCCAGAATTTCTATACCTACTGTCTTCTATGTTTCTGCTAACTGAAACATTTTCAGTTCCCATTTATTAATATTTACTGTGTGGCAGAAACTGGATAAACACATCAATAAATTTAATATTATCTGTTTAAATAAACTTGTGATAACAGGTGTTGACATTATTCTATTGTCACCAGGAGAAAATATCCTAGGAGGAAGATATTTCTCTAAATTAGTGTAAAGCAATGATTTAGGGGCATTTTATGCCTCTCACTCTTCCTCACCACCAAACCAATAAACAAAAAACAACAAACTACCCATAAATTATTATTTCCTCATTATACTTCTACATTGGATATTATCCAATTCTACAGTAAGCATAGAGAAAACACAGGAATATAAAACCTCTGCAGCTCAAATTTAGGAAAAATAGAAAACCAATTTGAGTGATCACACATTATTGAGAAAACTTTTAACATCTTATGTAAGTGAGCTTACTGGGCACTAATACCCAAGATCTGAAGGAACCTGCATTCTGAAACACTGTGTCATAATATTAAGAAAATCATTAGAAATGAGAAAAACTTCAGATCTATTAGCAATTTTGAGAACTTTCCCTAAAGGTAAATCATTTAAAGACATTTGCCCTAATGAACAACGTTCTTGAAAAAAGTTTGCATAGTTTCATTTTGATAAATTGAGAAATGTAGTCAGTGAGAATTTCGTGAATAAAAAAAGATTACAACTTATGCATCCAGTTTACAGGATACTTACAAGCCATGATCACCAGGAAAGAAGCCTTGGCTGGATGAAGTATGAAGTCTTCTACATCAGTTCTAAGAATACAGAAACAAAACCAAGCAAACAAACAAACAAAAAAAGCCCACCAAAAATATTTAAATTTATTGTCAGGAACCAAAGGGGTGTGTGTGTGTGTGTGTGTGTGTGTGTGTGTGTGTGTGTGGTCTATCCAGAAGGTATTCAGCCATGTAATATGAAAACTGGAGACATTTTTTGAAGAACATACAAAATACAAGAAATATTGTGCATGTGACAATGACACCTCAGTCCCCTTCAAAGTAGGCACCTAGGGACCTCACACAGTCCTCCCAATCTCCATCAGCTTCCCCATTGTATTTTCCTGAGTCTCATTGACTGTCTGAAATCTCTTCCCTTTCAAAGGAGATTTTAGTTTTGGGAAAAGCCAGAATTTGCTGGGCACAAAATCTGTGCTTCAGGGGACTGCATCACCTGGGTGACTTGATGTTTCACCAAAACCTCAGCAGAAGACATGATACATGAGCGGGTGCATGGTCATGATGAAGCTGTCAATCACCAGTTACCTATAGCTGCAGCCTTCTGAATCATCTGAATAGTACCCATGGAGGAATGTTCAAAATCAGTGCAAAATTTGATAAGAGTTTGTTGCTCTACTTGCTCATTTTGAATGCTACAGCCACACAGTACACATGCTCACTCAATGGCATCTACCACCCCCATTGACCAG
>PVKM010012406.1:0-31734 GCA_004027735.1 Carollia perspicillata | reverse complement strand
CTCAGCCAGGCAGCGGTCGGGTCCTCTGGCACCCTGCGTGGTGCAGAGGGGAGAGAAGGGTATAACGTGTGGGTGGCCTGTCTGGCCAGCTGGCAGCCCTGCCTCTTACACTAGAGAGTTGCTTGGAGAAACCCACAAGCTTTGGGGCGTGTGCGGAGTCTGAAAACCAAACTGCCCAGGCCTGTCTCAGGAACAGTAGTCATGACAAAGTCTTACAGATTTGCAGCAAGTTGGCAGTTTGACAGTGCCACCCAAAAGTCATTGGGGACCTGGGGCTTCATTAGCAGAAGCAGAAGGTCCAGAAGGGTGGAAAGGGACTTGTTAGACCTTTCCTGGGGTGCCAGTCCAGTTCGCAGGGAAGGTCAGCAAATGGGCCTCAAGATGGCAGGGCAGCAAACAGCACAGGGGAGCTGCGGTGCTGTCCCCAGGTCTCTGAAGGGCTGTCACATGGACCCCTGCGGGCAGTGTGGGCTAGCTGGGGGCTGGCTGCACTGAGGCAGGACCAGTTCATGTTGGGACTGTGGTAATGAAAGTATCTGCCCCTTGCCCCCAGGGTCTCCCTGTCCCTGGAGCTGCTGCCCCTGCTTTCTGAGGTGTTGGGACAAGTTGTGACTCCGACTCCTTGTCTCTAGGTCAGGCCATTGCTCGGCGTCTGAAACCGTTCGGAGTCCAGAGATTTCTGTATACAGGGCGCCAGCCCAGGCCTCAGGAAGCAGCAGAATTCCAGGCTGAGTTTGGTGAGTAAAACCTCCATTTCCACAGGAGCCCCACCTGTGCTCCGTGATGGCCGAATTGGTAGGCAGAACACAGGAACTCTAGGTGTGTCCAGGGCCTGCCATGTCCCTTAGTGTTATCCAGTCTACCTGCCTCTGGACAGAGGCCTGCTCGGGGGACACAGACTTATCCAGGCCACACAGTGAGTTCTCTTGGTCCCGGGAGAGCACTGCCGGGCGCTCCTCAGAGTCCCTGTCCCCATTGCACGTGGTATGGGCAGAGCAGCAGGGACGATGACAGAGATAAGGAGCTGCTGGGAATTTACACTCGGTTTCCTTAAACTGGGGGTGGGTATCACTCGCCCCGAGCCCCAGCCCCGGCAGGGTGCATGGCTCCGTGTGCAGAACAGGCCGGATTCCAGCCACTCCTCACCCCCTTGGCCCGTTGGGCCCAGATCCCACCGTGTGACCCTGAACAAGTTCCTGACCCTCTCTGGCCTCAGTTTCCCCATCTGTTAGACCAGAGGGCTGGGCGAATGATGAAAAACAGAAAACACCAGGGTCTCATGAGTGGCTGTCAACTGTCCAATTTCAAGTCATGCAGTTAACAGACAGGGCCTCCAGGAAGCATCTGGGGAGTTTCCATTACGGGAGGGGGAGGGGAACTCTGGCCTTCTACTCTCTTGCTGTCTGTGACCGGCTTTGAGCCTGCGTCTGATAGGGCCCTGCCCTCCCTCAGTGTCCACCCCCCAGCTGGCTGCTGAGTCTGATTTCATCGTTGTCACCTGCTCCTTAACGCCTCTGACCAAGGGGCTCTGCAACAAGGACTTCTTCCAGCGGATGAAGAAAACAGCTGTGTTTATCAACATCAGCAGGTATCCTGGGGCAGCCCCCTGACATCCCTGCGTCCCTGGGCAAGCCTAGAGAGGGGCTGTCCTTGGTGCTGTGATCTGAGGTTTTTCTTCCCGAGGGCTATTGAGGAGCTCTCGGGCTGAGCTTGACACTTCCCATAACCTCACAAACCAGCCACCTCAGAAATACAGTGAAGGCCGTGGAGAGTGTCCCTGCTGGGAGGAAGATCCGTGAGAGCAGGGCCTGGCCTGTCTGGTGCCCAGCAGTACCCCCAGCCTTGCTCAGGGTGGCCAGGCACCTTACAGCATGGGTTTAGGGAGCGAGGATGTGAGGGCATGAGGTTCGCAGGCATCCTTGGGCAGCCCCTGTTCCTCTGAACCACAAAGCATTGGACCTGAAGCTTTAACAGCCCTTCAGGGCCGACCTTCCGATGCACTGAACTTGAGTCTGTCTCTGTGAGGCAGTGACAGCTCGCAATTTTGAGCTTCTGGGAAGCCAGGCCCAAAACTCAAATTGCCTTGGTTCCTCAAAATGTCCTCAGGGTGCCTTCAGGCCACTGGGCCTGTGATGGGAGCAGACCGACCTTATCTGCCTCTCTAAACCCTTCCTAGCTGGTGCCCTTTGAACCTGCTTAAATCAGTTTGGAGGCAAATAAAGGTGAGGGAAGAGGTTGGATGAGGTCACCTCCCCACACCCTGCCGAGGCTCTCCACTCCAGAGGTGCCTGTAATTACTGATGTTTAGCTACAAAGGAGGTGGCCTGGAGGTGAGTGAACACAGGGCTCCCACTGATGGCTGACAGTGTGACAGCTTCCATTTACCGAGCACCCACTCGGACCCAGAACTGTGTAGGCTGCCGTGTCACTTCTTCTTGTACAAGTATCATTTAGTGCCCAATATGAAGTCTCCAGCAAATTAGTTCTTCAGTGGTCCAGTCATGGGAGGGCAGGCCGCTCACTCAGATGGAGGTGGTCAGGTGCGTCACCTCTGCCCTTGGTCAGGCAGGTGACTGGTGGCAGGTGGCCGTGCTTCTTAGTGGGCGGTCTGGGGAGCAGCCAGCTCAGAAGCACCTGGATGGGGCCCTGTTCATGCAGTCGTGCATGTCAGTAAGCTTTAATCCTCCCAGCACCACCGGGAGTTAGGTTCCTCCTGTATCACACAGAAGAGGAACCTGAGACACAGCTAGGAAGTGGCAGAGCTGGGGTTCCCTGATTGTAAGACCTGCATTACTGTACAGACAGACTGTGAGTAAGGACCATAAGACTTACTGCTTTAGAAGTCAGTGCCAAGTGCCAAGTTGGTGGGAAAATTCATTCCATGGGTGGCTCTGCCCTAAAGGCAAGCCTCGGTGGAGGGAGGTGTGGGGCACCTACATCACTGCCGTCTTTCCCAGGGGAGATGTGGTCAACCAGGACGACCTGTATCAGGCCTTGGCCAATGGTCAGATTGCAGCTGCTGGACTGGATGTGACGACCCCAGAACCACTGCCTACGAACCACCCTCTGCTGACCCTGAAGAACTGTGGTAAGAACTGAGTTTTTGCCATGCAGTCTTCCGCTGCCTGGTGGGACCACAGTAGTTAGAGGTGGCTGGGAGGTGCTGTGTGGAGCTACCTGGAGCAGTAGGAACACAAAGGGACACACCCAGGGACCGTAAAGTTAATGCCATTAGAGGCACTGGTGCATAATGACAGGGGTGGGGCCTCCTGAGCGCTGCCGCCTGGGTCTGTCTCCCTAAAGTAGTGAAGGGAGGTAGGGCTGAGTGGGTTTGTTTGCAGAGAATGGGTTCACTGGGTGTCTTTTATCTGTAGCCATCACGGGTAGGACCCATTACTATACATTGCTGTCACCACTTTAAGTGTGGGAAGTCACAAGTGAAATGACAATACTAATATTTGTAACCTGGGCCAGCTATTAAGCTGTTGCAAACCTACGCCTGGGTGGTTTGCTTTGTGGTGCCAGGGCTGTTCTCTAATTTCTGCGGGGCCCGAGGCAGCGGGACTGGGCTCCCTCCCGCCTTCCCGTCTGTCCGAGCAGCCGCAGCAACACTTCACCGGCAGCAGCTGTTCCTCCCTGTAGTGGCTGAGGAATCCGGTTTGCAGTTATCCCAACACGTGGTTAACCATTGTGCCCCCTCAGACAAGCCACGGCCAGGCAGTGTCCTGGCCACAGATGTCGGAGTTGCAGCTCCCAAAGGGGCCTCCCTTCAGTCCTTTGAGCTGGGGAGCAGCCAGCTCAGAAGCACCTGGATGGGGCCCTGTTCACGCAGTCACGCATGTCAGTAAGCTCTAATCCTCCCAGCTTCAGTCCTCTCAGTGTGAACAGTCCCACCCTTCCCCTCGGCCCCTGGTTTAGGGAGGGAGATGCTCCCTAATACTAGGCAGTCATTCTCTGCGACACCTGCGTGCAGTGGTTCTCAAACTATTGTGTTTCTCAGTCACCTGGAAGGACAGGTCAGACGCAGGGTGCTGGGCCCCGCGTTTCTGCTGCGGTTGGTTTATCGTGCTCCCGCGCCAGTGCTGCTGGGCCTGGGACCACGCTTTGAGAACTACTGCCCTAGTGCTTTTAGCCTCCTGTTATCTAGTTAGCAACTTTATACCTTAAGTTCTTTATATTAAGTGCTCTCGGTTCAGGTAGCTGGTGTGGTTTCTCACACTAATATGTAACTGTGGTTAGGGCAGTAGGTTGTCTGGGCCAGTCCCTGTTCTTTCTTTATATTCTGCATTGGAAACCCAAAGAGAAGGTCCTTAGCTGCCTTCCCCGCAATGAATGCTCCCATTATTGTAGCCCTTGGAAGCTTTACTGTTCCCACCCCCGCACCAGCCCAAAAGGAACATTGGCTATGATGTCAGGCCCGTGACCACAGCCAGGAAAACTGTCCCCATCCCCCCAAGGCCTCGGAGTTCAGTTAAGCGCCCCGGTACTGCTTTCAAAAGGCACTCTTTGCAAGTGACCTCATTTGCTCCGCTGTGCTGTACGGCGTTTCATCTTGTCACTATTTCTCCAGAGAGCAGCCCTGTGGCATCACTTTCAGGGGCGCAGGGTATGGATGAGTAGTTACATTGGCACCATTCACTAGCTGGTAACTGAAGGCTGAGCTCTAGGTGTGCTCCAAGGCCCCTTTTAGGTTAATGTCCTTTCTTATATTCAGGATACAGCTCTCTCGTCTCCCCTGCTTCTGGGTGTCGGTAACCTGGATTTCCTTTCCTGTCACTCTGACCCTCAGCCTCAGGGGAGTACAGGTCTGAGGGACAGGAGGGAAGGCAAATCAAGGAATACTGAGGAAGGCTCTCTATGCTTCTCACCGGCAAGCCATAGCCATGAAAGCAGGGTCCACTTTAAGGCTCCTGAACCCCCCTCTTACCTCCCTCTTCCTCTCCTCCCCAGTGATCCTGCCTCACATTGGCAGTGCCACCCACAGAACCCGAAACACCATGTCCATGTTGGCAGCTAACAACTTGCTGGCCGGCCTGAGAGGGGAGCCAATGCCCAGTGAACTCACGCTGTAGCCAGACAGGACACCAGGGGCCAGGCAAGCAAGCAGTGCCTGGAATGCTGTCGGGGCGGCAAGCTTGACCTGGACCCACAGGGCAAGAGGAGCCAAGCCTGGTCTGCACTGATGCTGCAGAAGGAAGACGGGAGCTGCTGCATGTGCTTGCCACTTCCGTGGCTGCAGACACTAGAGCCAAAAGTGTGTAACTGGATTAAATAATTCTCTGAGACTGTGTTGGCCTGTCACTGGGAGGAGCTAATGGTAAGGCACCTGCTTTTTAACTCAGGGCATCTAGTGACCTGTGCATTCAGCTTCCCACCTCCGTCCTCACCCCCTCGCATTTTAAGTATTAGAACCTGTCCAGACCTTACCTCTCATCCTCTGTTCAGACTCCACGTGTCCGGCCCCCAGAACAGGAAAACCATAGCACAGTGGTGGCCGCGACACTAGAATCTGCCTAGACCACTGGGGCAAATTAAATAGACATGGCAAAGCGAACCACGGAAGAATAACTGGAAGTGAGTTTCTTAAGTTTTATTTTAAAATTAGTTTCAGCACCACCACACTTTGCTCCCTTTGTCCATCTCATCCCCAGCCCCAGGTGGATGTCCTTGTCCTACTCGCCACCTCACCCTTCCCCAAGGCCAGGCCACCAGCGCTGCCAAAGCCCTACTCCTGCTGAGGGAGCCAGGTTCCGGCCCTTTCCCCACAGCCACGCCGAACTGGCGCCTGGAGTTTTCAGTCTGGGAGGCGAGGGGGGCAGCAGGAGGCATAAGATTAAGCAATAAAAACCAGGTGGGCTGAGAACAAAACCTCACACGTGCCCACGGCCCAAAGACACAGAGTGCAGGCGAGGCAGAGGGGACTAAACTGAGGGGAATGACCAATAGTTATTACTGAGAGCTTCAGAGTATTTTCTATAAGACTTGATTTTAAAAAATATTCCAGTAAAGCAGCATCAGCAGAGAAAGTAATACTACATCCCTTTATTTTTTTGTTTTAAAATTAACCTAAGTGCAGAAAAAGAACACATATTTAGTTAGATTATGAATGTGACAAATTTTTTTATTTCAAAATCTCAAATTTTGACCAGGAGAGCACCACTGACATAGGTGCCCTGATAGAATTTTATGATTTGATCACCAGAAATGATTATGCCAGGCTATAATTAAGGCTAATCAATCAAAATCCAGGTACCCAATACCAGTTAGAATTCAGGTAGAAACTATGGATCACAGGAGCCCTGGACCGGTTTCCCAGGGAGCCTCTGAACTATCTTGTAAGCACTACAGCCTGTGTGAGGACACTGGCCCGCACGCTTGCTTCTCTCACATGGAAACTGATTGACTAAGAGGTAGATGAGCAATTCCAGATTCCACCCAGCAGAGGAAAGGCAGGACTCCGGCCGCTGTGCTGGAGACAGGCCCCGAAGCAAAGTCCACTTAAGCCTGAGATGAGGTAAGGGGCAGCCTCCTGGCACCACCCCCTTCAGGTCGAAGGGAAGGGCTGCCACTGCTCTTCCCGGTGTCGCTGGTTCTTCTCCCCAGGTCCAGGCAGGCCTCTTGTTGTCCACGCTGACCCACCTGTCTCCCATGGTCAATCTCACAAGACTCTGGTCCCTGCGCCGTGTAGAGGGGTGGATGTAGAGCCTCCTCACATCAAGTCAAAACCCAACTGCTGACAATCAGCCATACACACCCCTGGATTTCACAGGTCTCACCAGGTCCGCCAGTGGTCTCTTTCCCACAACTGCCGGAAGGGAGAGGAGTCTGGTTTCCTTCTCTCCCTGGGAACCTGTTCACAGGAGATGCTAAGCCAACTATGAACATTTCGAGTTTATCCACAGACAGGTGCGCATCCGCAGACAGTGTGCGTGAACTGTGCACACTAGACTGAGAGGAAAAAGGCTAATTTTTGTTTTGGGCTACACATATTTAGCTTTCTAAACAGAAGAACCGAAGGATTTCTCTCAATTATGCACAATGGTTGGTGTCTGAAAAAGCTGTATAAAAAATGAGCACATGTTCATGCATGATTTAAACTGACCTCGGGAGCTCTGCGGAGACACACTAACTTGTGCTGTTCCCGGGAAGCGCTAAGCCAGGGCTCAGCCTGACACAGGTGCCACAGCAGCCCCGACAGCGCAGGGTCGGATGACCGCAAGGCAGGCGGGGGAGGTGAGGCAGTGGGACCCGAAGAGGCCCTAGACAGTGACCCAGAGGTCTCTACCAAAAGTCTCAGAATCTACTTGGTGACTTCTAGTTCCGGGCAATCCAACCGTCTTATAAAGTCTGGAAAATAACCATGAACACTGCTATGTTTGGATTTCAAACACTCAGTATTGGGCCGGGACAACAACCAAAGTTCACATTCTGTACTTCAGAATATATAACAGTAATGATACCCACGGTTTTTGGTTAGCTTGTAACCGAAAATAGCAATCTAGGCCTGGGAATGAAGCCATACAGGGCGTGAGTGGGTGAAGAAGTGAACGGAGAACAGGCGTGTCACTGGGTGAGCCATGTCGGGCCAGAGCCAGACTGGCCCCGGAATCTGGATGGAGCAAAGGGTGAATGTGCTATGACAGATCCCACAAAACAGGACTCCACATCATCAGAACGAAGACAAACACTAGCTCTTTTCTGACTTCCAAACATGGAATTGTAACACATGTATACAAGTTGGTTAAAATACTGCTAAAACAGCACACACACAAACAATCTCTTACTTGTCACTCCCTACAAGTACACACTCCATTTACAACTTTGTTTTTAAAACCAGGGTAATTGTTAAAACATCTATCTAACAGTGATGTTTTCAAAAGTATGTACACCTAACAGCCCAGAGAATGCTCGCTCTGGACCCAGTGTCAGCACCATCGAAGCGCAGTGTCTGTGACTGCAACTCAGACAAAAATAAAAAATACAGTACTTTTTGAGGCCTAGGACTTGCTCATGATAGGCTTTAAAGCATTCGTGGCCAACAGGCATGTTGTCCTCGAGGGCCTTTTGGACGGGCACAAGGTTGCCACTGGTTACACATAAATGAGTTTTATGTCACTGTACAGGTATATAATATCCCCATCAGAGGGTATAAGAAATTTAATTAAATGCTTCACAGAGTTTTACAAAAATTGCTAAAAAAGTTTTTTTGCACTTTAATTTTTAATTTTTACATGTGCCACTTTTAACATCAATTATAAACTACTCTCTTACTGCATTACTCAACCCTAAGGAAGAACGTGGTGTGGAGGACCGCGTCTCTCTGAAAGGGTGCATCGCACTCAGAAATGCAGCAGCACTCGCACTATTAGTTCTCCACTGAGTCACGGAAATCTGCAAGAGCCATTGGACAGCCTGAAACCTCAAACCCAGGGGCATTAGCCCTTAACCAAAACACATTTTAGTTTCGGTCCTATAACCGGCATCGGCATCGGCATGATCTCAAGAGGTCAGGGTTACAGCAAAGTGCTTGGAAGACTGCTGCTCTGCCAGCGCAGGCACGTCGTCTTAGAATGTTTATACAGGTGGCTGGACTGACTGAACCTCTTGCCACACTTCAGGCAGGCGTAGGGTTTTTCACCTGTGTGAACACGGATGTGCTTCTTACAATCTGTCAGGGTCAAAAAAGTCTTGCAGCAGATTTTACAGGCATACTTGCGAGCTCCCTCTACAACCAAGACATTGTGCTCTGATAAAGCCTTCTTGCACTTTGACAGGACATCAGCAGACGCCCTGGTCAACTGTGGAGGGCCAGGCTGGGAAGGGTGCCCATTTTCAAATGAGGATGTGGCCCCATTCATCATGAGCTGGGAACCGGCAGAGTTTTCTGGTATCTGTGAGCTCCTGACAGAAGTTACAATTGGCATTTTGGGAGCTATACGGCGGTAGTATGGAAAGTTACTAGCCTTTCCTCTTGAGGAACCCATCATTACCCTGGAGAAGGAGGAGTGGAGGCCCAAACCAGATCTGGAAAAATCCATCCCGAACTGTTCTCCTTGATAGCCTGACGTCTGCACACATGGCAGGCCCATCGCTTCCTGCATAGGCCTAACGAAATGGGAGTCTGCAGGCTCACTGAATGGGTTTTCTACATGAGAGCCAGGGGCTGAGGAGGGCCCACCCGTAGGCCCAGCCTCTGGACTCAACAAATACGGGGCCTCACACTCCAGCCTACAGTCACTAGTGGTGTTTGGGATATTATCATCATTGTTCTGATTTGCACTAAAGTTACTTCCTCTGCTCTTGTTAAGAAAATTTGAAATGCTAAAAGTGGACTTATGATCTAAGTTATTTGTGACTTCCAAAATATGGATATCGCCTACCCTGTCAGTGCTGGACTGGGGATCTGAAAAGCTCCGATCACTGCTTTCAGGGCTGAGGTCTATCTTCTCAGCACTGACCACAACTCCCTCCACCTCCACAGATTCGCTGCCTTCTGCCTGTGAGGTCACATCGCTCACTTCATCCTGAGGTTCAGGAGAGCTCAAGGGCTCTGATTTAACCACTACTCTCATGTGCTCCTTGTCACCAAGGCCAACCTCAGGATTCTCACACTGAAAACCACTTTTCTCAGTTGCAGCTTCCTGCTCAAAACTAGTCTCAACCTGAGTTGCGCGAGAAGCCATGGACAACTGCGCCATGTTGCCGACACTGTTGTCAGACTGGCTAGGCACCTGGGCATCTTCTTGAGCACCAAAAGACTGGTCAAATATGATGGCACTGTCTTCCTGGTTGTCAGTCATTCCATCGGCCTTAGGGTTATCCACAATTTTCAGAGAATCTGGTGAGAAGAATTCCTCTCGAGGATGAACCCCTGAGGGCCCATTCTCTGGTGTCACATTGGAAATGGCAGACTCATCCATGGTGGGTCGGAGGCGCTGTCTGGCCCGTTCCTCTGCAGACTGCTTGCGCTTATGGAGGCGTCTCATGGGGAATGGTGTCCGCTGATCCAGGTTACTGCGCATCGACGAGCTCAGGGGGGCCTGCTGCTCCTCACCACTCTGGTTGGAATTCAGGGCTGAGCTCACGATGCTTAGTCCCAGCTGCTGCAACATAAAGAAGCGCTGCATGCGGGCGCTCTGTTCCTGGGCACGCTCACTGGGGGGAGACATGGGCAGCGTCCTTGTCGTTAAGTAATGTTTACATGCCTTAACAACAGAGTTCAAATGCAGGTGAGAGGCTGCCAATAAGACATCCATAACATTGCTCTCCCCCAGCATGAGGGTAGAGGTATACATCATGTCAATCAGTGCGGCAAAGGCCTCTGCTGTCACCACCTCGCTATCCAGCTGGATCATGTTCATGGTCTGATCTCCCTCTGCCACTGAGAACAGGGCTCGGAAATGCGTGCTGCAGGCTGCCAGTACAGAGCGGTGGGCTTTAAAATGTCTGTTTCCCACTACGATGACACAATCACAGAGCTGGCCATGAAGTCTTTGGTAGTTCAGCTGCTGGAAGATCTGTTCAAAGTGTCCAGGAAAATCCATGATCCTATGGGAAAAGAAAGTGTTGAGACTTAAAAAAGCTGAAGACAAAGCCAGAGCACAGAGGGTATGATGAAGAGAGAGGCATGGAGGGCCCAGCTTGGATCTTTAAACTCTTGTGATGTTTTTGGTCATGGGCACATAGACTGAAACCCTATCCAACATGGAGCAAATGCTGACTCAGCCACAGCCCTGGAAGCATGCACACATGTGGGGTCAGCTACTGGTTGTTAACAGGCTCCGCTTCACTCTTCACATGACCCACTTTTAACATGCAGGGCCCGTGTCAGAAAAGACCAATGAGGGCATGACAGAATATCCCTCAGAAGTTAATTGGAGTTCTACATTCCTTAAGGACAATGAGCACATTCCAGAGCCTTTAAGTCACCTTAAATAAGTGAAAAGGGTAAATCAATATTAGTGGGGAAAATTTCTAGTTATAAATGGTAGTAGATTGCACACATGTATTTACCTCTCACCACACATGCTTATTTCTGAACCCCCATTAAAAATACACTGAAGTTTTTTGGTTTTGTTTTAAACCCACAAGGAAAAAAAGAATGAGAAATAAATATCAATAGCATTTTGGAAGGTGGTGAACAGGTAAATGAATGACTGACAACTGACTTAGCATACCCAGAAAGCTCAATCCTAAACTGGCAGTGGATACAACATCCTGACTTAGATAGAAGCTCCCCACCCACCCAAAGGCTCAGGAGCTGGTTGCTGAGATGCCAAGAGAAGTGGAATGGAGGTGATACTAAGACAAGTGGACTAGATGGAAATCCATTCAATAAAAAACAGTGCAATAAAAGCTCATGCCTGTGGCACAGAAAAGGCACGTAAACCTATAGAAAAAGAAAGATTAGCTGTTATCTGGGGCCGGGAGTGGGATGACAGGAGGACTGCAAATGGCAAGAGGAATTTGGGTGGGGGCGGAGGAGGATGATGGAAATGTTCTAAAATTGAACTGTGGTGATGACTGCACAACTCATAATTTTCTAAAAATATTTGAATTGTACACTTAAAACAAGGAATTTTATGGTATGTACATAATACCTTAATATAGCTCAATAAATTATACCTCAATAAAAAACTAATGGGGAAAGAAAAACAAGAAATAAACAATCCAGATAGGAGGATCTTTTATGTCCAGAGGGGGACATAAATGACTAACTTTCCAAATAAATTGCATTTCAACCCAGCACACCAATTTATTTATTTATTAAAAAATTTTTTTTATCCTTACCCATGAACATTTTTTTGTTGCTTTTAGAGAGAGAGGAAGGGGGAGGGGAGAGAGAGAAACCCTGGTTGATTGCCTTCTTGTAAGTGCTCTGACCAGGGACCGAACCCATAACCTGGGCATGTGCTCTGACGGGTAATCGAAACTGCTACCTTTCAGTACATGGGACAGTGCTCAAACAACCGAGCCACAATAGCCAGGGCTGTAGCATAGCAATTTAAAGGAATGATATTCTGTTCAATGCCTTTCTTCTTGACAAGCAGCAGAAATATGATTATCTAAGGAAGTCTCCTTATATTTTGAAATGTCAGTTTTCTTGAATTTAAGAAGAAACTATCATTCTTTTCTACAAAAGGTCATTCACTAGAATGCTACCTCTTAACGTTCAATCCCCACTTTTTATAGGAAAGGCATAAGCAGCAAGGATATTGCGGTCTCAGAAAGCATCATTTTGAGGAAAATTCCCAAGGCCTAGACTAGACCTTCGAAAAGAGACTCCTGAAGTAGCTTAGCACAACCCCCACAAAGGCAGAGGGTGAAACAATACTGGAAGATAGGTCAACAGTCCATACAACCATTTAAATTCCCATTTGCCTAAAGGGCATCAGTCCTATAGTAGACGCCGTAACACAGCCTTGGAGATCAACTCAAGTTCTCAAAACACTCAACTCAGGCTCTTCTCAAAACACTGTACGGATGCCTGGAATGTCCTGCTATGCCCTGTAGTCAAGTCATCTTCAGGGCAATATAAAAGCAAAGGCTTCCTTTTCTCTTAAGGGGCTCTGGAAGTTGTGAAGCTAACATGGTGACCCTAGAGATGATCAAAACCTAGAGAAACACTTGTTCTCTAAGTTAATAACAGTGTGCAATTTTCCATTTTGAGATACTTCAAACTAGTTTCTCCTTAATGGCAGTATTCTTTCATCTCAAGTCATTTAATAAGTCAATTTATGATCACTTGGTTTAGCAATGGAAATGAAATACACCAGATCAAAGCTAATCTTAGCCATAAAACTGGCTAACTGGATTATTCAACTGTCCTTTCCAACATCAAGAGTGTCAGAAAGCACCTCAGTATAAGTCAGAGTCCTTAACTGAGCATAGTAGAGTCCACTTGGCTGATTTTAGGAGAAAGAGGTTATGATTAAGGGATGTTGGGAAGGCCACAAAATCTCTACGAGGAATGGAGAGCTATGCTTGAATGCCTCAGAGCACCCAACCACATTGTGGAACCATTCTAGAAAACTCACTACTGCCACTGCCACCTCTGCCACCTGCAGCTTTGCACAGATCCTGCTCTGGATTAGCTGCTCAGAAAAGTTGTTGCCATTGCACCTTCTAGACCAACACTGCCCAACAGAACTTTTTACACTGATGGAAGTTATCAGCATTGTTGCTATGCCATGTGCTAGTCATATGTGTCTATAAGCACTTGCAATGTGGCTAGTGCAACTGAGGATCTGAACTTTGAATTTTAATTAATTTAAATGGTTACCATATTGGAGAATAGTTCTAAATGTGCAATATTGTTCCATATTGCTCACATGTGCATCCAAATCCTAGTCAAGTAGGATTTGAACGCACATATGACCAAGGGAACCTAGTTCTTATATCTGCACTGAAACTATGATTCTACCTTGGGAAAGTGGGCTCACAATCTGCAGGCTATCCAAATGTAAACGAGAAGGTATTCAAAAGATTCTGGGCAGCTGCAAATGATGAATATCCAGTACAATGTCCTTCTGACAACTAAAGCCCCTCTACATGCATGTAATGTACAGGTGACTTTGGAAATGCACAACTGTTCTGGGTAAGAAGTGATCATCCGGAAGAGCACAAAAACAACAGAAGGCCAGAAGAACTGGTGTCACAATACACATGTGCAGGCAATGCAGACATCTTCAACTAGCATTTACTGAGTGCGGACTCTTCCTCACCTATGGCTGTGATAGAAACTGGGGTAACCCTGGCTGGTGTGGCTGAGTGGATTGAGCGCCAGGCTGCAAACCAATGGGTTGCTGGTTTAATTCACAATCAGGGCACATGCCTGAGTTGTGGCCCAGGTCCCAGTAGGGGGTGCGTGCGAGGCAAACACACATTGATGTTTTTCTCTCTCCCTCCCTTCCCCTCTGTCTAAAAATAAATACATAAAATCTTTAAAAATATATTAAAAAAAGAAGCTAGGGTAAAATTTTAAAAGCTCTAGGTAATTTAAAACTGAGATAATTATAAAATATTTGTTAATTTATTTTAAAGTAATAATTACATGTTAATCTAAACAACTTTTATAAAAATTTTATTTTCCCCTCAAAATGAGAAGAGTGGCAGTGTTTTACATTTTTGCATTAACAGAAGACATCTGGATTCTCCTATTTGCTAGTGCATTCAGGCTTTTGCAATACCATACGTCACATGGCCTCTGGAAAACTGCACTGTACACTAATGGAAGAATGAGAATGGAAAAAAAGCAAATAAGTCTTTGTATTATTATACAAATTGTTTTGACCTCACAGATCCCTTGAAAAAGTGTCAGAGGCCCCTGTGGGTCCTTGGAGTATATTCTGAGAACTGCTAATCTAACGAAAATTCTAATTACCGTATTCTTCGGACTATAAGACACACCCCACAATTTGGGAGGGAAATGGGGGGGGTGCATCTTATAGTCCGAATGTAGCTTACCTGGCTTGCTGTGGGGGTGGGGGGAGGTGGCCTATGTTATTTATGTTATTAAATATTTTACCACATTTTTTGCTTCAGAATTTTTTCCTCTATTTTCCTCCTCTAAAACCTAGATGCGTCTTATGGTCTGGTGCGTCTTACAGTCCAAAAAATACGGTATACTGTGAAGATGGAGGCAGGAGTGTTCACTGAAATGCAGAGACCAAAGCTAGTGGAATTATAAGGAGAAATTAACAAATTCATTTAAAAAAACATAATTATTATCTCTAACCAAGGGGAAGCCAATAGATAATATCTAGTTAAAAAATTAAGTAGCTCCAAGCATATCATTTTAGGATAGGCACACAATTATCAAATGATTCGCTAAGAGTTGAAAGTGGTAGCCTTGGGGAAGAGAAAATGGAAAGCGGAGAGGCTAAGGTCTGGTGTTTGTCTTAACAAATCTCATGGAACTATTTGATTCTTTAAGTGCTCTCTACTTAGCAAACTACATATACTTTTGGTAAACTTTGTTCTTAAAATCTAAAAAGAAGAGCGCCAGAACAGATCAGAACCACACACACATGAGGTTAGAAAAAGTTGCCAAAGTATTACTCCCCAACCCCTAAAAAGGCATTGGTACCAAACAGTTTTATAGAAAGTATCTATTAAATGCTGTGGAAAAGATAAGTCCTATGTTATGTAAAGCATTTTAGGAGAAGAAGCTTCTGATGATCCAATATTTAAATAAACAGTAATTATATCACATGCCAGGCAATGCAATTAAATACAGTATATACTGACCAATATTTCTGAGTGGATCAGTAAGGACAAGTTATGCAGAGAAGGGCAATCTATTGCTGTGAGTGCACTAATAGACTTTTAAGAGAAGCTTTTTAATATCCAGTAACACATGCATAGCTCAATTAAGGTAAAAATGAAGCCAAATGAGAAATGCAGTTTATGCACTAGCATTTTTTAAAAAAGACTTTATCTATTGATTTCCAGAGAAAGGAGAAGGGAGGGAGAAAGAGAGGGGGAGAAACATCAGTGTGTAAGATAAACATTGACTAGTTGCCTCTTGCTCGCCCCCAGCTCGGGGCCTTGCGCGCAACCCAGGCATGTGCCCTGACAGGGAATCAAACCAGCAACCTTTCACTTCACAGGCTGGTGCTGAATCCAGTGAGCCACACCAGCTGGGGCTGATGCAGTGGCATTTTTAAACATATGTTTTGGCCACCCCAAAGTGCCACCACTGATATTCCAAGAATGAATTGGAAATAGCACGGCATTCCTATGATGTCCAAAAGTGATTCTAAAGACCACAAATAGGAAGAAGGCTTAGATTCCTACCACCTTAGGTAAGGTTTCCCAGAAGCAGACCTTGAGAGAATGATTCCAGTGCGAGTGATTTATGGAGGAGGTGCTCCCAGGACAAACGAGGAGTGGGGAGCATGACAGGAAAACAGCAGCAGCCAAGCAAGGGTGCGATTTGGGGCAAAATCCCAGCCTAAGCCTGGTCTAGTGGGAAGCTCTGGAGTATAAATGAGTTTAAGTCACCTCACGACAAAGGAACTGGTCTTTTGTAGCCTTGCATTATTAGTTGTCACCAGCTAAGAGCCTCTCCAGGAGGACAGAAACTGCCAGGCACTTTCAGCTCTCCGGGCCCACACACAAAGTGATGCCAGTCACCCAAAGACCTGGTCCTCTTAAGAGTCACAGATGCAAGCCATTAGAGGCAAAAGCATACAGAAGCTGCACCGCAGGTGCACAGACGGGGAAAAGCGATCAAGGGGATCTGGTCAGAGCCCAGACAGTATCTGCTGCTCACACTGGGCGACACTGAAGAATAAAGTTGTGTAACCATACAGACAAACAGATGCTACTGTCCATTAGGAAAGGGCATTTTTGTATATATACTTTATATGTTTTATTCCCAAACCTCTATCACTGTCCCATAATTAAGTTAATGAGAAATCTCACTTTAGTTCTTTGATTCTAAGGTGCCACTTAGCATTAAGAGGTCCCACGTAATAAACATTAGTAAATAGTTTTAAAAGTCATTAACAAAATAATATATCACCACATACTTTCTCAACTGGGCTTCCTCATATAACTAAAGAAATCTAATTAATTTGGGCATTAAAATACAGCTAGATGTAGTTGTAAGTCTGTCAGTAAGGCTTTTTACTTAGAACCAGGAGAACCCAACTCTGGCTTACTTGGGCTAAAGACATCTGAGAAAGCAAAGGCTTGGGATGATGCTGAAGATAATCAGACAGCAAAGGAACTCTGAAGGGTGAGAAAGCAAAATCCACAGTCACACCGGTATATTAGGAAGCTTCCTTCAGCTAGCTCCTCTGCGATAAATGGCCTCCAACAGTTCCTTCAGTGTACACATCACATGTTCAAGGTTCAGAGCTCCAGGGAGAGCTCCTACACACTAGCCTTAGGGAGCACCCACCCCCACTCCTGATTGTTCTGGGCAAGCAAAGAGGAAGGGTATTTCCTTCTGTTTTTACTTACGTAGTGGAAAGCTGGTTGCTTTTTATCCACCCAAACAAGATTATACATAAAGGGCGGAGGGGTCAAAATCATTCATGGACAGGAAGTCAGAGTGCTATTAGGAAGGGAGAAAAAATCTCAAAATATCCAAAATGAAGATCAAAACCTATGTAATGAGAGATTTCTTACAGGAAAGACCCTCAAACCTTCACGCATTCTTCTGTTTTAAACAAACAAAATTCAAGTTTTTCTAGTTTCCCAACTGAAAATGAGCAACAGCAGTTCTAAAATAAGGGAAGACATGACTGCAGGTTGACAGATGCAAAACAAGACAGCTGACCCACCAGGGGAGAAGAGGCCCAGCAACTTGAAGCCCTAGAGATCTCAACAGCCTTGGAAGGTGCTGTGTACTTGGTATACAAATTCATTCATCCACTGTTTTAAAGTGTTTACTTTGTTTAAGGTTAACTGCTGTGGAACAGAGATTTATATGGCATAGTCTGACCTGCCAACGATGCTTAGTGGAAACAAGCCATACACAACGATATTACGAAGTAGGAAGCATTAAGTGCCACATAAGTGATAAAGTGTACATGGCGGCTCAAAGAAGACAAAGGTTACTTACAGCTTCCTGGTGGCACTGACAACAGAGCTAGGTACTGGTTTAGGATAAAATGAGATATAAAGGATATTCTAGACAAAGGTAAAAGTGGGGAGAGGTTTTAGGTGGGCGGAGCTGTGTATCCATTCTGGCAGGAAAACAGGTAAGGGTGGGAAGGTAGGTATTGGATAGCGAATGCTCCTAACTGATGTTAATGATTATAGCGAGTCATAAGAAAAGTTAGCCATAAGGTACATAATTTTGAACTAAAGACTACCATCACTTTACAGATAATTTTTGTAAAAATATTTTCACATTTAAGCACAGTATCAGTGAGGGTTCTTTTTCTTTTTAAAGACTTTATTTCTTTACTTTTAGACCGAGGGGAAGGGAGGGAGAAAGAGAGGGAGAGAAGTATCAATGTGTGGTTGCCTTGCACACGCCCCTCACTAGGGACCTGGCCCGCAAGCCAGGCATGTGCCCTGTTTGAGAATCAGTCATCGAAACAGCGACCTGCTGGTATGCAGGCTGGTGCTCAAGCCACTCAGCCACTCCAGCCAGGGCTTGTTATTTAGTTTTGATATATGAGTACATATATGTCTTTTTTGATATTATGTGAGATAAAATGGGAAGTACACTTGGGAATAATTGTGCTGCATATTGAAATAAGATGTTGTCTCAAGGAAAAAATACTGTGCAATTTTTGAGTCACAAGCAGCATTCACTGCTTTTTTCAGAGAACAGCATTTTTACTTGGAAGAATGAATGACAAACTATGGTTATTCAGACTTGAGCACTCTCCAGACATTTTCTTGGAAATGAATAAAATGAGCTTGTCATTTCAAGGAAAACAACTTACAGTATTTCTTGCCTAAGACAAAATCTGAGCTTTCAGGTGAAAATTAGAATTCTGGAATATCTGTATCTGTCACCATGAGCTTGATAACTTCCCAGGGCTCTTCTAATGAGATTGGTGACATTAATAAAATGTGATTTTAAAAACTATTGTATAATAAATGTGTCAACATTTTAAAGATCTGCATAACTCAGTGAATCAACATTTTCCAAATGACTAATGTTGCAACCATGAGGTTATGTTACAAAATAAGGTATGGGTAAAAAAAAAAATCTATTCAAAGTGCAAGATATAAATTAATGTATTTTCATGTAATAGAATATGAAAAGTTCATTGATACAGTTTCAGATTTGACATTGCAACTAACCTGTCTTCTATTAAACTAGACATTAAAGAAATTTGCAAAATGCAAAACAATGACACTCTGAACATTCCCAGTGCACAGATGTTGGTTTCAAATACCATTTGCTAATAAAAGGAACTAGGGCTTCTTGGAGAAATAGCTGATTCTAGGGCTGAGGCAGGAAATATACAAAATAAGCCTGCAGAATCTTGTAGTGCCAGAAGGTAAGGAAGTGCTACAAACAAATAAACATGATAATGGGAATATATGAAAGGGGCAGGACCCAATAGGAGAGAATGCTGAAACAGTTTGAGCAAAAAGATACATAAAATTATTAGATGGAACACACTCCCCACTCCTTAAGTGTGGGCTATGCATAGTGACTTCCTTCCAGAGAACAGTACAGAAAGGGAGGGGCAAAGAGTAACTTTATAGTGGAGAAACCTGACGAACATTTTCTCAGCCAGGTGATCTAGGGCATCACCAGTGGTGATAAGCTATGTTCACAGTATGTGTGTCAGTGGACATCACATGTTGATGTGATGAGAACGGCACTTTCTCTCTATGGTCTTCCCTACAAAAACCTGTAACCCCAGTCTAATCATGAGAAAAACATCAGACAAACCCCAACTGGACAGTCTACAAAATAAATGATGAATACTCGAAACTATCCAAGTCACCAAAAACAAGAAAAGTTTGAGAAACTGTCATAGCCAAGGGGAGCCTAAGGAGACAAGGCTAAACGTAATGACTAAATGACTAAATGTAATGTGGTGTCCTGGATGAGATCTTGGAACAGAAAAAGAACAAGAGGTGAAAACTAAGGAAACCTGAGTAAAGAATGGACTTTAGTTAATAATGTATCAGTTACAGTTCATTAATTATAATAAACTTACTATACTAATGGTAAGACATTGATAATAGGAAAACTGATTGTGGGTATATGGAAACTCTCTATTCTGTCTTCACAATCTTCCTGGAAATCAAAAACTGTTCTAAAAAATAAAGGTTTTTTTTAAAGGATTTCTATTTATTTATTTTTAGAGAGGGGAAGGGACAGAGAAAGAGAGGGAGAGAAACATCAATGTGTGGTTGCCTCTTGCATGCCCATTACTGGGGACCTAGCCTGCAACCCAGGCATGTGCCCTGACTGGGAATTGAACCAGCGACCCTTTGGTTCACAGGCCAGCACTCAGTCCACTGAGCCACAGTAGTCAGGGCAGGTTTTTTTTTTAAACTGCCATTCTTTTCCCTAAGAATCTGTTTTGGAAAAGTAGTTATTTTTTCGATAACTCCTTTAATTGTGTTTTGATTTTAACATATAATGGGTTTATTATTTTTAATGAATTCAATTTTAATTTCTAGTATGTTAGATACTCACAAAAAGCTCTAGTATGTTATAACTCACAAAAAGCTCTTCAGACTCATCAATAATTTTTCAATGTATAAAAGAATCCCGAAGTCAAAAGTTTGAAAATCACTGACATAAATACGTTTCACATATGGAAAACGCATGTATGTGGAATCTCATTCTTCAAATCTATAGGATAAATGAGACTACAGTGTAAAGGCAGCCTTCAATTTATACGTATATTGTGCTACTCAATTTTGTGAAATTAATTGCCTCATATTTTTCAGCAATATTACCTTCCAAGATCATCACAAAGTATGCCTTTCACCTGTTACTATGGTAGCAAACTGTCAAAGCACCTGCTCAGTGGACCACACATACTATTATACTTCTATTAGTTGGAGGGTAGAGGGTTAGTTGGATGGGATGCAAGGGTTGAATGCCTACTAAAATCCAGGTTGTATAGGTACTTTACATATATTATCTCTCATGGATGACTGTCAAGAAGTAACTGTCATCCCCATGACTAGGGCCAACATCACCCAACCACCACTGTAAGTGAAGGAGAAGAGTTACAAACCCACGTCCAACTACAAAACCTCACTTTGCTGTATTGGAAACAAGCCCCCAGTAAGATCCAGCCTAGGTGGGTGAAAACAGAATACTCAGAAGAGAATAGTATATAGTTACAAAGGTGAGCGAGGTTAGAAATAAGGATTAAGAGATTGAGGGGGTAAGGATATAAAGCTGAAAAGCAGGCTCAAGGTCAAGGATGGAGGTCAGTGAGAGTGAAAAGACAAGTGTGTAAAACAACAGCTATTGGAGTAAAAATTAGAGCAAGGGTTGTGGAAGAGGTGGCAGGAGGGACTTCTCTTACTCAAATCCTCCCTTAATGCTAGTGCCAAGCCTTCACCATGGCCAACAGACTCCAGTTTGGAAGGTGAGGAGAATGCAGGATGAGTTCTGCCTTCTCCTCCCACTGCCTCTTGCTACTGGCTTCTCCCCAACACTGCCTTCCATGAGCCTGGTGCAGAACAATAATCAGGGATCAGAGCTTTGGGGAGAAGGCAAGGGTGACAGGGTACATTCCCGGCAGCAGGTCTCCCTGCCATACAGTGAAAATCTTGGTGTGTCCAACCCTGTCAGAGAGGTGGTCTGTCAGGGTGGGGGCCCACCAGCAGAGAGCGCTATCTGAAAGACGGGCATGCCCAGGACAGCCAGTTACAGGACTGACTGAAAACACTACCTTTAAACTGAAAAGTAATTTATGACAAATTCCACTGCTTTATCCTGTTTAGAATTTTATACTCGCAATGTAACTGGCCTAGAAATTTCCCTTTCCTGGGTATTATCTTTTCCTAAAATTTAAAATGAATAGCCAGCTAACTGATTACCTAGGGGAATAAAGGAACATCTGTAACCACTTAAAGCTCTAAAGATCATACAAACTTCACAAAGGTATAAAAAAACCAACCAGAAATGGCTTGTTTTAGCTACTTACAAATCTGAAAGTGTATCTATTTTAACATCTGCTTAAGAAGTCTAAATGTATTTTTCCTCTATTATTTAGAAAACGTTGCCTGCCACCCTCAGTGATGCTCCCCACATTACCACCTTTTCATCATTTTGAAAAAAAGCTTTCATTGCCTTTTCACCATGACAGATCAAGTAATGTATTTCTGAACCAACAAAACCACTTTATCAAGAAAAAAGCCATGCCAAAGCTTTGTAGACACTATTATTGATAGCACCTTTCCAATAGAGAAAAAAATAGATTTCATTCATCTTTGTACCTAGTTTACTTTCAAAGTAGTATGTTCTTTCACTTCTGAATCACTTATCAAATCAACAGCATTCAGCAAGAGACTGATACTTTTCCTGAGTTGTTTTAGACATTCCACTCAAAATAAAGACTACAATGTATGTTACTAAATGTATTTAGATCTTTGTACCATCTGTGGGTTCCCCTCACAACTGAACCCCAAAACTGTGGGTTTTCTTCTCCCTATCTTTCCTCAAAACCTCTCTTCAGTAGAGACTAAAACAGAATGACTAAATAGGTCTTACATTTTTAGAGGAAGACTTTTGAGTGGATTTTAAATTATAATGGATTAATGAAGGTATAGTGAAAAATCAATTGCACCAAAAAATAGTATGTTCAGAATAATATATTCAGAACACTGTTTAGCACGATTCATCGTAATCATTTTAAACTTAAGTTGGAAATACAGCATTTGTAAACTTGTTATCAAGTACACAAAGTAACAGACTACCAAATCTAATTTCTAAAGAGATTCACTCCTCAAACATCCTTCAAAGTTAGTAAAAGGAACCAAACGCTTTGTTAATTTCATTTATATGGGAAAAAAAAGTATCACTTCTAGTAGGATTGCCTCAATAACAATTTTTTTAATTTTTTAAATATTTACTGATTTTTGGTGAGGGGGAGAGAGAAACATCAATGGGTTGGTTGCCTCCGAACCCACCCCTACCTTTTGGTGTATGGGAAGATGCTCCAACCAACTGAGCCACACGGTCAGGGCAATAACAAACTTTCTTCAGAGTACAAATTTGGAAAATGAATTGGTTATAATTACAGTGAGTCAATTGATACAAAAGTCTTTTAAGTGTACCAAATGTCATTAGATCTGAGATGCCAGTGATTATAAGATGCAACATATTTCATGTAACAGTAGGAAAGAAAAAAAAAGCTGTCGATTAGGCTATAGCATAATGCTTACTGATGCCATCCTGTCTTCAAGATTAAAATGGGAGCAAAACTGTTTCAGAATCAAGGAAATACTGGAATCTTAAACACATCATTCAAATATGTTAGGAGATCAGAAGGAAAATTATCTACGAAAATATAATCCTGAATACTAAGGAAGTTATCTATGCCTAGTATATTACAATAAACATAGAGCTCAACACAATTCCTAGTATGTTTGAACTGTCGGGAAGATAAATCAACTGTCCATCTATCTATCTATGTAGAAAGTCACCCCTCCTCCCAAACTGGTCTTGAGATGAAAAGCCACTATTCAGCGATGAAAATGATGAAAACAACAGTAAAGAACAATAGTTCACTCAGAAACAGCTGGTCTTTTAGCACGCGAAGTTCACTGCACACTTAGACAAAAGGTGCTGTGTAGTGCTACATTCCATCCACCTGCTGCACCAACAAAAGCTGGCTCTACTAGACAATATCCATATTTGGGAAATGTTGAGTACAGTAAAATAGAAATCATAAGCTTAAAACTGGCAGAGGGGGAAAGTATTTGTTTATAATAGATGTACATATTTTTTAAAGTTGAAAACTAACGTGGAATCAACACCTTGGGTTTTTATTTCCCCTTCCAAGAAGAAACTGAAGCAGATTCAAGATCCTGTGTCAGCACTACAGTAAGCGTTGTCGTATCTGACCGTATACGAGATAGTACTCAGCCTCACCCAGGCTGAAGAACTCCATGTAATTCATGCTAAGTACTTTAAATACCAAAACATTTACATGCATTTTGTATCCAGTAACTTTTAAAAATTACCTCAGCTTCTCATGAGGGTCTTGCAAGAAAGCCTCCTTTGAGATTGCTGACCCTAAATTTAGAAAAACACTCAATTATAAGTTGCTTTTCTTCCAGATCTTTCAGAATTTTGCTAGAGACACTTCAATGAACCAGAAAACATCGTGCCAGTATCTTCAGCTAATTATACTGTTTTGACATAACTTTTAGGAGAAAAAAATTGCGTATCAGAAAACAAGTTGATTTCGGGACTCTTTAAAAAGTTCTGGTTCATTTATTCAGCAAAATCCAAGGGCCCAGAACAAGTTTGCAACCAGTCAGTCTTACCTGGCAGGTCATCAAACTGGCTGCAGTGGCCAGGCCAGTCTTCCCAAGTTTGCTGAAATCTCCAGAGGCAGTTAAAGCAATAATGGGAGGCCTCTGCTCCATTTAGAGGCTTTTCTCTAAAACTTTTCTCCCCATCTGACCTCTTCCCCGCTCCCCCTCAACCTCTACTCTTTTAGCTTAGGGCCAACCACCCTCAACAAGGAAATCCTAAGACTTTAGCACATGAAAAGCAATTTCTCTAGAAAATAGAGACACCCAGCCCACATTTTTATATTATCTAAGGCACAAAAGCACATACAAAAATAACAAACCATCAATGATGAGGAAGGCACTTCAACATCTAAAAATCCCAATGTATGCAATGTCTTCTATTTACTACAATTGAAAAGTACAGATTGGAGCAAAAGTAGGTTTACAGTTGTTCCTATGGAAAATAATACAAGTAACAAACCGAAAAAACTCTTAGTTTACTTTTGCTCCACCCTATATATTAACGTATTTTGGGAAAAAATTTTGTTCAATTCTTGAATGTGAAGGGTTTCTTACTTTTTTTTTTTCATTCAAATTAACCAGAATCCAAGCATATCAGTAATCAAGATTTTATTTTGGCTTTAATTTAGAAATTTCCTCCAAATTAAATTAGAATTTGTATTCTTTTCAGGAATTCGTTTCTAAATTACCTTCCACTATGCCAGAATGCACACTCACTTAAAAACAAATGACCCATTTTGGAAGGAAAAAAAAACCCCTAAACTTCAACTCCCCCTTAATTCACTGTCTTAGGTATTCATGCACAAATCTACAAGAGGAGAAGGTGGAGCAACTACACTTCCACCAAGCCCGGTCGTGGGCACTCAATAAATGCCTATAACCAGCCCTCTGGTAATAAGTCGGGCCGTTCCAAAACACTGGCTCCACCCCTCCAGGGTCAGCAGCCAGTTCCCGATTCCAAACCGCCTTGGCCTTGCTATGATGAAAGGAAACCTTGTTGCTTAAGGAGACCTAAGACGAGGGAAAGGGAGCCACACGACCTCATTCTGCAGGGCAGCAGATCTTCTAGGCTGATGGTCCGGAGACCTATCCCACCGCATCCCCGTTACCTACCTCTTCCGCCCCCAGATCGGAGGGGGCAAGAGCCCGGCGTCAGGACACGGGGGACGCCTGCGCAGAACCCGCCTCCCATCCTCCTGGCCCCTCCGCTCGGTAGGGTAACAATACCCCTTCAGAAAGACAGGCAGGGTAGCCGAGGGGCACAGTACGAGTCTGCGCGCTTCCCAGATGTCCTGTCGAGAAGCTGCTTGCGCCGCTAGCCCAGCGCCCGTGGTGCTCAACTGTCTCCAAGAGAGCGAGCCGCGCGGGCCACCACCAGTCGAGCTGACAGGGTCTCCTCACCTGAGCCGGGCTCCGCCCCCCTTCCCGCAGGAGAAGGCAATGACCCTTCTGTGATGAGACTCAACAGCGTCGGAGAAGGCGGAACGTGGAACGTCCAGGCTGGCGTCTCTGCGCTGGGATTTCCTCCCCTTTCCGCCCACCCTCCCCGCCCACCCCGCCTATAGTCCCCCAGCTCCTTCAGCCCGTTCGCCGCGGTGTTCCGCGGACCGCGGGGCGGCCGACAGTAAACGGAAGTGACGCAGCGCAATAACGCCTATACCACCTCCTCCCCTAGGGCACAACTGTGACCAATTAGCAGGGGAGGCAGCGGGGGCGGGGAAGGAGAGCAGCCAGCCAGCGCGGAATCCGGAAGAATTTGCCAGGCCCCGGAACACCGACCAATCCACAGTCCCAGGAGTCTCTGTTTACTACCGACCGACTCCGTGAGCGCGCGACCAATCTCCATGCTTCTTACAACACGTAAAGCTGCTTTCAAACTCCTTTAAGGAGAATTCACCACCTAAGCGGCTCTAGGTTTGGGCTATGGAAAAGCTGATGTGTGTCAAGCCAACCAAGACCTGTTGAGATTGAGGCGAGAGGATTTTCTGCCTAGTTCCATTAATCACAATCGCGACTGCCGGGAGGCGGGCCCTCAGGGTAGTGCGTTCCACCGGTCGCCGGACCAGAAGGACTTTCCCACTCTCCTGGCGCTGGCCCTTTGGTGACCCCCGCCTCCCTGTCGACGGAGAGTGCACTCTGAGGAACTCGCACACGCACCGCCTTAGTTGAATTCTCGCATGGTAGACTTTGGAAAGAATAAAATTCAAAAAAAGCTCTTTAGGTTAAATTAGCCAAAATCCAGGCGAACAAGATTGATCCAGCGCTGACGGCAGTTGGGTCCGACAGCGCCCCAAGTCCAGTTCCAGGAGTAGTTTCAAGAGCAGCTTCTCGCAGCTGTGACGTCTGAGAATGACAAGCGGGTCCAGGCTTCGGACTCGCACACTGCTCCACATTTCGAGCCGCAGGTCTTAGAAGTCCAGTCTCCAAAACCAACTTCCCCCGTGCAACGGTTGACACGTGCAACGGTTGACACGTGCAACGGTTGTGGCCTTCTGTCAGAAAAGAACAAGCGCTGGGTGGCTCTCAGGATCCGTTGTGCACTCTGGGATGGATAGCCCGAACCCTGAAGGGAAACTGGCCGGTGTGGCCTCCTAGGGCGCTGGACACTAGGGCAGGGAGAAGCCCTCCTTCCTCCGGTGAAGAGGAGAGAGGAAAGATCCTAAGTGGCCTTGCCCGCAGGGGAGGTGGGGTGAGGGAGCTGTTCAGGAGCTCCGCTTGGCTCCAGAGACAAAGCAGGCTGGGGGACGCCTCTAGTTTCTTTGGGGGGAGAAGGATGGAAAGGGTAGACTTTTTAAAAAAAGTTTTAATTGACCCCGTTGCCTCAGAATTTAACATCCAAATACTATTACATCTATTGCATCTCTTCAAACGTTACAGGTTGGAAATATTGCTGCTGGGGTTTCTTTCTGTAAAGGCTCAATGAAATCTGATGGTAAATTCTATTCTTTAAGATTCCCTGACATTTTATAGCCCTTACAGGTATTTTAGTGCCAGATTGGGCAGTGAAATAAACATATAAAGAATGCTGAGCATAAGCCAGGTGGTATGAGAGATCTTTCCACATGTGACCCTTACAAAAATGATGTGAGCTAGACATCTCGAATTACAACCTAGCAAAAGTTTAGAAGATGTGTATATTCAGTACTTAGGAGTACTCTAGGCCCTCTCCTATATAGTCCATGGGAGTAGCATTGACAGTGTCTTTGAAGATTACTTAGTAGTACCTATCAACATTTTAAATATGCGTTCATTTTCTTAACTGGCAAATCCTATCTAGATATCTGTGTATTCTGAAATACACATCTTAATCTAGATTAAAAACACAAATTTGGGAAAATATATAGGAGGCTGTTGATCACAGCTTTGTTAGAAGAAAAAAGCTGAATATGCATCTGTAGAGGATTATAAATAAAGATATATACATTCTATAGCTCCTTCATCACCAATGAGCAAGTAGGATTTGTTCCTGGAATGCAAGGACAGTTCAATATATAAAAACTGATCAATGTAATATACCACAAAATAAGAATGAAGGGGGGAAATGATCATCTCAATTTATGCAGGTAGCATTTGACAAAATTCAATATCCTTAAAAAAAACACTCAACGAACAAGGAATAGAAGGAAACTACCTCAACATAATAACTATATATAAAAATCCACAGCAAATAAAACATACTCAATAGTGAAAGACTTGAAGACTTAATATTAAAATCAGGAACAAGAGAAGGATGCCTACTTTCAACATAATATTAGAATTTTTAGCTAGAGCAATTAGACAAAAAAAAGAATAAAAGCCATCCAAATTGGAAAGGAACAAGTGATATTATCTCCCTTTGCACATGACATAATGATATATTTAGAAGACCCTAGCTCTGACTGGTGAGGCTTAGTGGGTTGGGTGTCATCCTACTATCTAAAAAGTCACAGGTTCAATTCCCTGTCAGGGCACATGCCTGGGCTGAAGGCCAGGTTGCCAGGTGGGGGTGTGTAAGGGGATGTTTCTCTCAGATATTGGTGTTTATCTCCCTTTCTTTCTCCCTTCCTCCCCCTCTCAATAAAAATAAATAAAATCCAAGAAAGAAAGAAAACCCTAAAGATTCCACAAAAATCCATTAGGGCTAACAAAATTCAGCAAAGTACCAGGGTATAGTCAACACATAGAACTCAGTTGCATTTCTATATGCTTAAAATGAACAATCTCAAAAGGAAATTATGAAAGTTACAGAAGGCTCTAAAATAATAAAATACTTAAAGAATTAAACAAGGAAGTGAAAGACATACAATAAAAAGCCACAAAACATTACTGGGAGAAATTAAGACATAAACAAAAGGAAACACATTCCCTATTCATAGATTGAAAGACAATATTGTTGAGATGTCAATATTACCCAAAGCAATGTACAGATTCAATGAAACTATTAAAAAATCTCAATATTTTTTTTCCAAAATAGAAAAATCCACTCGAAAATTTACATGGAATTTCAAGGGACCCCGATTAACCAAAACTATCCTGAAAAAGAAGATCAAAGTTGGGTCCCAGGTTCCCGCCTGCAGCTGCTCGAGTGAGCACAGTCCGGGGACCTGCGGCAGCATGGGGCAAACAAGCACCAGTGGTGTGGAAGCTAACGGAGCCCTCCTGGCCCCCTGCACGATGTCCAAGGCCAAAGAGGCCAAAAAGCTGGGAATCAGAGAAGAGGTGGAAATTCGCATGAGGAGTAAACAATTGCTGAGAATTGAAAGTGGTTCTCAAATTGTCCATGCTGTTCAGTGAATAGCTGAAAGAGTGAAATAAGAGAATGCAAACCTCTGTAATCCCAGTTCCTTCAAGGCCTCTCACATCCTTCAATATAGCTTAACTTTCAGTGACCTGGACCAACACCCAGAGACTGACCTCACTATCTATGGTGATGATAAAGTAGATGCTGATCTCAATCTCATCTTGAGCAGTGGAGGCTACCTGACCCAGGATAAGACTATAGTGGGATATGCCAATCACTTGATCTTGATCGTCAATTTTAGGAGAAGATTTAAAGAACCTTAGAGATCAGTGGCACAAAAAAAATCCCTGTGAAGTTTATCCCAATGAGCTATGTCCCAGGGAGTCGAGCTGTGACTCAGAAGTTTGGTGGTAAGGTTAAACTTTGAAAGGACATCACCAGGGCAGGTCCTGTGATGACAGATAATGGTAATTCTATCCTGGACTGGAAGTTTGAGAGGAAGTTTGGAAGTTTGAGATCAAAACAACCTCAGGTGTGGTGAACATGTCTGAGAGAGTCTACTTCAGGATAGAGAATGGCTCAGTGAATATGAGGGAGAAACCTTTCTATTGATCTTGCAGGAGTGAAGTGTGTTCACCTTGAGTCTCCAGCCCACAGCCAAGGTGGACATGCCTCTCCAAGAGCCTTTGCTTTAAGGCACCAGTGCCAGCTGGAAGGGCGGGGGTTGGGGAATTAAATCCAGTCTTGTGACGTGTTGTTATTAAATGTCTTCTTTTAAAAAGAGAAATATAAACACATATATTTTTACTATTAAAAAAAAGAACAGGACTTCCTGCCCAGATGGAGGTATAGGCAGACACACGGTGCCTCCTTGCACAACCAAAATAAGGACAACAACACATTTAAAAACAAAAAACAACCAGAACTGACAGAAAATTGAACTGTATGGAAGTCTGACAATCAAGCAGTTAAAGAAGAAACATTCATCCAGACTGGTAGGAGGGGTGGAGATGGGCAACCGGGCAGAGAGGACTCGAGGCAAGGCAGCGGATGGTGGACCAGGGGAGGCAGTGGTTTGTAGACTGGGCAGTCCCGCATTCATGTGCAGATAAACCGGGAGAAACAACTGGGGAGAGAGACAGACTGCACAACCCAGGGTCCCAGTACTAGGAAATAAAGCCTCAAACCTCTGACTGAAAACACCTGTGGGGTTTGAGGAGGCAGTGGGAGAAACTCCTAGCCTCACAGGAGAATTAATTGGAGAGACCCACAGGGTCCTAGAATATACACAAGTCCACCAACTGAGAATCAGTACCAGAAGGGCTCAATTTGATTGTGGGTAGCCAGGGAAGTGACTGAAAACCAGCAGAGAGCAGAGCAAGTGACACTGTTCCCTCTTGGACCCCTCCCCCACATACAGCATCACAATGCAACAAAGTGGGTTGCCCTGCCCTGGTGAACACTTAAGGCTCTGCCTCTTACTACATAACAGGCACACAGAGACCAAAAAAAAAAACAAACAAAAAAATTTACCCAAACGAAAAACCAGTTCAAAGTGCCAGAAAAATACAACTAAGTAACAAAGAGATTGCCAACCTATCAGATACACAGTTCAAAATACTGGTTATCAGGGTGCTCCAGGAACTCAGTGGGTACTTTAACAGCATAAAAAAGACCCAGGCAGCAATGAAGGTCACATTGTGTGAAATAAAGAAAAATCTACAGGGAACCAATAGTGACAGGAAGGAAACCAGGACTCAAATCAACGGTTTGGAGCAGAAGGAAGAAAGAAACATTCAACCAGAACAGAATGAAAAAACAAGAATTCAAAAAAATGAGGGGAGGCTGAGGAACCTCTGGGACAACTTTAAACATTCCAACATCCAAATTGTAGGGGTGCCAGAAGGAGAAGAGGAAGAGCAAGAAATTGAAAACTTAGTTGAAAATATAATGAAGAAGAACTTCCTGAATCTGGCAAAGGAAATAAACTCTGAGGAAGTCCAGGAAGCTCAGCAAGTCCCAAAAAAGATGGACCCAAGGAGGAACACACCAAGGCACATCATAATTACATTACCCAAGATTAGAGATAAGGAGAAAATCTTAAAGGCAGCAAGAGAAAAGGAAAGAGTTACCTAAAAAGGAGTCTCTGTAAGACTATTAGTCAATTTGTCAAAAGAAACCTTGCAGGCAAGAAGGGGCTGGAAAGAAGTATTTGAAGTCATGAAAGGCAAGGACCTACATCCAAGATTACTCCATCCAGCAAAGCTATCATTTAGAATGGAGGTGCAGATAAAGTGCTTCCCAAATAAGGTCAAGTTAAAGGAGTTCATCACCAAGCCCTTATTTTATGAAATGTTAAATGGACGTATCTAAGAAAAAGAAGGTGATCAAAACTATGAACATTAAAATGTCAACAAACTGACAACTATCAACAACTGAACCTAAAACAAACAAACAAACAAACAAACTAAGCAAACAACTAGAATAGGAACAGAATCACAGAAATGAAGATCACGTGTAGGGTTATCAGTGGGAAAGGGAAGGAGGAATGGGGGAAAAGATACAGGGAAAAAGAAGCAAAAATGGTCTGTAGAAAATAGACGGGGGGAGATTAAGAATAGTATAGGAAGGACTTCCGGCCAAGATGGAGGCATAGGTGGAAGCACTGTGCCTCCTCTCACAACCAAGATTAAGGACAACAAATATTTATAAACAATAACACAACCAGAACACAGAAAATTGAAATGCGGAAGTCCACAGACATTCAACCCAACCGGTAAGAGGGGCAGAGTCCGCAGGCGGCGGAGAGAGAAAGCGGCAGGAAAAAAACGAGGTGGCAGCCAGGCTCGGGTGTGCCGGACAGCGTAGGTGGCGTGGAGCTTGCAGACCCCAGACGCAGGGAGGAGATGGGAGGAGACGAGCAGAGCACGCAAGGCACACAGGGCAGTTAGCCAACTGTGGACACATATTCGCGTGCAGATAAACTAGGCAAGACTGGGCAGTGAGACGGACCGCACAGCCCAGGGCCCCAGCGACGGGAAATAAAGCCTAAAGGCACCTATTGGAAAGGTGCC